>JAGXJF010001943.1:0-2500 GCA_019208055.1 Stipa capillata | reverse complement strand
CCCGGAAAAAAATCGTCAAGACCCTCCACTCGGTTCCTTGAACCCAGTGGAGGCTCGGGGGCTACACCCTGATCATGCACCCAGAGTAAAATATATGGAAAAAAGGACAAAGGACCCTCAGCCCGACTACCCTAGTCGACCGAAGGCTCGGGCATCGGTGCACCCAAAGTGAAACATACAGAATAAAGGATCTCCGCCCGACTACTCTAGTCGGGCCGGAGGCTCGGGGGATACTCCCCAGTGGGTGCACCATCAGTGCACTCACAGGCAAAAAAAAGGAGAAATGGAACATAACAGAAAAAGAAATGCAAGGACAAAAGCTTTACCTGCAACAATGGCCGCAGTCTGCCGTAAGCAGGTTGGCGGTCTCCCTCGCCATTTTCAGCAGCAACGGGAGTGACTCTCGAGCTGGGCGGTGACGTCCATCGCCTCGTCCCACTCTTCTGCCTCACGGACGTCATCTACCTTCCGGAGGACTTCGCCCGGTCGTGTGGGGTCCGTTTGCCGGACCCGCAGCGGCTGGATCGCCAGCTGGAATCCCGGCAGAGGGGGGCATGCGATCGATTTCAACCTCTCACGGGAGCACCATATTGTCCTTGTGGTCGGCGAGACGGCTACCCGCAGGGCTCCTCTGGCTGAGGAACGGGAGGAGAAGCCAGGCTGTGGCGAAGGAGTCGCGGCGCGCCCTTGAAGGAGATGAGGGCCAAACATTGGACCCCGACTGGCTCTCCCTTGACCGGACGTCGGAGGCACTCGACGAATAATTTTGGGATGTCCCCCGTCCTCTGGATCTGCAGAAGCACTCAGCACGTCAGTTTCTCCCGTTGTGAAGACAAACAAACAGGAAGTGTTCGCTCGGTGATTACTTGACGGATCAGGGAACAGGACACGCTTTTAGGCCACGGCGGCAGCGCCTCGGTGCGGCGGCTGGGGAAGTCGGCGATGTCCCACTCTGCCCCCGAAGGCGGCATCGCACGTCCTTCTTTCCCTCCGATTGGAGGGGACTCATCCTCTCGCCGCCTGAGGAGTCTCCTCGGCGGCGGCTGGACACCATCGGGGCAGGTGGGGCGGAGGAGCCGATTGTCCTCCGGGGCGGCGTCGGGGGCTGCGTCCTCCTGTCGTCCGCAGGCGAAGGGGGACTTCATCTCGTCTTCCTCCTCGACAGCCGCAACAATAGACGGAGGGGCGCTGGCTCCTCCGCTATGGGCGCCTTCCCCCTTGATGACCGACCCCTGCGGCCGACGGTGAGTGCTCCCCTGCGCTGGCTGCCCTCCGCTGGGGACATCGGCCAAACCGGGGCTGGTTCCAGATCTCATTCTCCGGGAGGGGAGCACTGGAACTGAACCCAAACAAATCCTGCGAGGTCGGGGACACAGACGAAGACTGAGTATGACTCACTTGAAACATATGCTACAAATGATGAAGTCGGGGGCTAGCTCGGAGGATTGACGCGGCTGTGGGGCACCGGTGTCTAGAGGTATCCAAATCCGCTCCTGAGCCATCAGCTTCCCGACTCGGCGTTTGATCTCTCCTCCAGGAGATCTTCGGCTAGCTCCCGGGTCACGTCTTGAGGGCCGGTGTTATGCATACACGGGTGAACCCTGAGTTTGCCGGCTGGATTCGGCGTCGGGATGAAGGTGGGCTACCACTCCGACCTAGTGACACCCGACTGGAGCACTTGGGAGAGATGAGCCATCAGAACTTCAACTGCCCCTGCTCCCATTCTAGCGGAAGCTCCGTCCAAACTCGCCTCGATCTCAGGAGGTTGGCCCACGAATTTCGGGAGCGTAGGCTCGGGGTTGCCACAATAGAACCAATCCGAATGCCATCCCTTGTTGGAGGTCTGGAATGGCAACTCCAGGAGTTCTTGACGGCTCCGGCCTCAGCTAAAACCGGTCCTCTGACGACAGCCGGGTGTTCTTGCTCGGCTGCGGCTTGACTATGAAGAGCTACTTCCACAGTGCAAAGTGCGGCTCGATCCGAGGAAGCACTCGCAGAGCATGATAAAGGCAGCTACGTGAGCATCCTATGGATTGAGATTGTGCAGCTCCAGACCATAGAAATAGAGAAGTCCGGGCAAGAAACGGATGTACCGGGACAAAGAGGCCCCGGTGGAAGAATGAAGAGGGACGACGAGCTCGCCGGTGTTGGGAGTCGGCACCTCTTCTCCTGCGGCAGGACACCACTCTATCAGCTCTCTCAGTGGCAGCACTCCTGCTCCACCAAAGTGCGTAGCCGGCCTCCGTGCGGTGGATTTGGTCAACGCGTGAAAGGGATCTCAGGAGTCGACTAGAGGGGGGGGTGAATAGGTCGGCTCTAGAAATTATAAATGCCTAATGGGTTTCTCTTCTGAAGATAGGTCAATCCTAGAGAAAATATATGCAACTGATGCAGGTAACTGAGACTCAGCAAGATATATCAGATAACCACCAGACACTCAGATAGCAACTCAGCTGATGTAGAACAAGTTATATTCAGAGCTAACTGAGTCTCAGGTGCT
>JAGXJF010001942.1:0-269034 GCA_019208055.1 Stipa capillata | reverse complement strand
GTTTGCATGATTTAAGTAGTTCTTGGAGAGAAGTACTAGTAAAATTCTGTAAACCAGTGTGTCCGAGAGAGACGTTAGAGTCGGGTTATGTAAAACCGTGGGTCAGATGTGTATTAGGATAGGATGACCCTCCGAACAAATCTGGTGCCGTATGTCAAGCATTTCGATGATAGCGTTACGGTACATGTAAGAGATGCACGTACTGCAGCCCCGCAGAAATCAGTGTAACGAGCAACTGAACTTGGGAAAAGAAAAACGTGTGGTCACAACCCCCTGCCTAAGACTATTCTTCACTTTCTTCGCTTTGCCATCTACCGCTTCCGCACCTAGAGATTCCTTGAGAAGCACTGCAAGTCTGCAACTGCAAATGGATGGAGACCGTCACCTCAGCACCAAGAACCCACTCCACATCCAATCAGGCCATCAAGAGCCTTTCATTTGCACCCTCTCAATTCTTTCCACAAGCAATTCACAAGATTTAATTAGCTGCACAAGCGAGAGAGAAAATGTAAAATAACAACGAAATCTCTCGCCGAACCACGCAATCAGCGCAACGGACGGGCCGGGAGTACCTGTGCTGCGGTGCATCAGAATTCAGAACAGCCTTGGGCAGGTCAGAGGCTGCAACCTGCAACTTTTTGATCCGCCTGCAATCTAGCTGTAGTTAACTAATCTCACCAAAGCTGAACTCACTGATCAGACAGCTCAGATACCGAAGACCTCGCCATTTATTTCCCGTTCAAGCTACGTAGGAGTAGCAATTTTGACCGACTCTTCTTAATAGATTGGTCACAATGCATAATCTCAATTTAGGAGCCTCTTCCGTTTGCAGGATTCTAAATCATAGGAATAAAAAAAGTAAAAAGTAGATATTATGGCACATTAAATCTTATATAAGTAGAAAATATAGAAATAAGTAATATAAATTGTTTGATTGCATCTAAAAAATTAAGAATTTTTTTAAATGATTAGGTGTTTAGCATAATTGTTTTAGAAACAAAGAAAAATTTCTATCAGATTAAACTCAATAAAAAATTTCATTTGGAATTGTATGCAAAGTAGTTCATAGGAGAAATTCCTTTGATTTTCAAACAAGCTCTATAGAAAAAGTTCCTAAGCAATAAAATCCTCTAAAATTCATACGAAATTCCTTTGAATCAAAGCCCTAAATCTAATGGTTAAGGCCTCTTTGATTTAAATGACTTTCATAAAAAATATATAAGATTGTAATCCTTAGAATTTTTTTTCATAGGTTGTTTGATTTGTAGGATTGCAATCCATAAGAAATTTTTCCCAGTATTCATTTGCGCTATATATTGTAGGAAAATTTCCGTTCACTCAAACATTTTGGAAAGCTTCATATAATTTTTCTATGGTGAAATCAAACGTCCTTTGAATCCAATAGGATTTAAGATGACGTGACATTGCAGCCTTATGCTTTCTTTTATTTCCGTGCCTTTTCGAATCATGCAAATCAAAAAAGCCCATAATATTTTAACTTATTTTCATGTAATTCAGTCCACACTTACACTTCACAACAGTTTCCTTTTCTTTTCTTTTTTACAGCCCAAGGTATGGAAGATCGGTAGCACAGACACACACGGGTACTACGAAATCCAACAAGAGGCAAGTCGCCTAAAGAGGTAACATCCGTACAAAAAATTTGTTGTGAAACCCATGTATGCAATGCATGGCATCACAAGTTTTCCCACCTGAGTCGTCTCTAAGGGTGTTCAAAAACAGGTTGATCTCAACCCATCCAATCTGGCACCAACCTTGTTAGCTTAAATTAATACAGGAAGCAAAAACTATCACTCAGTTTTTGACTTGGAATGTAACCTTACGGTTTAGCACGGATTCAACAAAACCGTTTTTGAATACCCGTAGTTGTCTCGTGTGATGCCATGTCCAATCCAAACAAAGTACTCATATGCCTCGTGCATTGGCCTCTCTCACCACCGCCTCGGCTTGTTTCTGTATTAGGAGTTAGTCATGTAATAATATGTCACGTAATTTTTACCAAGGTTACCTAAGATTAGGTTAATAAAATATTTACTATATTTTGACAAAATAACGAGAATCTTGCCTCACATTTTTAATCTATGACTCACGGGACCCGATTGTCAGAAAGGTAATCTTGCCAAATACGTGGCTATAACTAAACATCCACCTAACTTGGTCAAAACTGTCTAACTTGATATGTGGCAAAGTGTGAAATTTTTTGGTTGAGAACCAAATAGGCCTGTTCTACTTCAACATCAACCAAAGAATCTGAACACAATATTGAACATCACATGTGTCTTCTTGTGCACATTTTTTTAGGACATTCAAAATAGAAAACGAATGATTAGGGGATTGCCCCCTCTCTCCGCACGTGGGGATGCGTGACGGAGAAAAAGGAAGAACCAACGTTGAAGATCTCACTGAAGTTAGGGTGGAAGGTTCAATGGAGTTAGGAGGGTTCATCATGCTTTCAGCTGGATTTAGAGTGGCTGACAAGGGGCAGGAAATCGAGAGTGGTGGAAAATTGCTACCTTGGGGTGGCAGCCACGCTCCGTGGATGATAGAGGACAAGCAGTTGGATGAGCCAATGAATGGTTCGACACGGTGAGAATGGGGATGGAGACACCTATAGTTTGAAGTGGTTAGGAGGCGGCGGTTGACACCTGGATCCGACAGCTAGACATGGAAGGAGGGTGGGGGCAGCGAGGAGTGATTTGTTGTGATGCCGATAGCCACGTGTTAGTGGTGGAGGAAGAAAGCGAGGGAATAAAGTGGAAGATACAGAAGAAGGAGGCGAGTTGATGAAGATGCAAGATGTTCACTGTAGTTGAAGACGATGCAACAAATTCTATAGCGTCGGTTAACGCGCTGATAGTTTAGCATGCTTAAGCAAAGCTTCACACTATATTATCAATATTTCTTTCCATATTTGCACAACATATGCGCTCGCCTTGGACATTATTCTTTCTTTTTTAGGGTAGACATTGATATGTATTCATGTAAGTTCAAACTTGTTTGTGTTGGCAATTTGGTAAATGACAATTCCTTGTGGTGGTTATGTGCATGCCAATGCCCATGCAAGTCAATTGTGTTGGACCCAAATCAACCAAATGACTACAAGAAAAATTGAAGTGATTCAACGTCTCAAACAAAATATTCTACTCTAATTTATTTATAATTATACTATTAAAATATTTTAAAAAATAAGCTATCATCTTCATTCATATAGGCTAAGATCTATAATATTGAGAGAATTTCAAATATACCACTCCAAATTTGACCGGTTCTAAATATGCTATTGAAAAAATTGAAGTTCTAAATATGCCACTGGAATTTTACACCGCTTCCATATATACCATTACCATCAGTTGACCAGCCGTTGACCGTTAAGTGGCAGTTAAAGGATGATTTTACCCTTTGAACGGTAAAATAATTTAACAGTAAAATAATTTCCAGTGCTATGGCTAACATGATGGCATGGCACCATGATACATAATGGCAGAGAATTAGAGTCCCTTTAGGTGCAAAGTGGAAATAAATTATTTTACTGTTCAAAGGGCAAAATCGTCTTTTTAACTGTCATTTAGCGGTCAACTTGCTGGTCAACTGACGGTAATGATATATATGGAAACGGTGCAAAATTCTAGTGGCATATTTGGAACTTCAATTTTTTCAGTGGCATATTTAGAACCGGTCAAATTTGGAGTGGTATATTTAGAATTCTCTCTAGAATATTTGCTCCGTCAAACTTATTAGATCTAAATAACAATATAAATTAATTAATTTGATAAATATATAGATATTCGACTCCTAGTTGTGCTAGTACAGATTTGTCGTACATCGGAGGTATTGTCAATCCCAAACTAACTCAAACTCCGATTCTTTTAATCATGCATGTCGGAGTGCAACATGAAGTGTTCTACGAAACTAGCATGAAGCTTTTCTTAGCTTTTGGTGGAATCAATTTGTGTGTACCCCAATACGACTATGGAATGGATGTGTATGAATAGTAGGAAGTAGAAGTGCAAATAGAGTTGATAATATTCGCCTACGAATGCTAGGAAGTAGAGGTGCAAATAGAGTCAAAATATTCGCCTTTGTATCTTTCTAATTTATTTACTATTGTAACAATGTAAAAAAATCATCACATTCACGGTCAAGGGGTCAGATACCTTTAGAAAAAGAATAAGAAAAAGGATAACCTGTCGATTACGATAGGTCTTGACTATAATCGTGAAATGTTAAGATAAATGTAAATGGAGAGGGTCGATTCATATATGTGTTAATTAGAGTACAAAAGCAATACATACACCTAGACATATACATCTTGTGTCTTAAATAAAGGTTAGAAACATACGAACATGTAAGTACATGCACGCTTTAGGAAGGAATCAAGAAGCAATGGAGATGACCTGTATAAGAGAGGAGACTAACAGAAAAGGTAGGAGGGTAGAGCAGATTGAGAGGGGCGTGTCGGCACGCCACGGTACGCAATCGGGTGTGAAGATTGAACTTAGAAATGACAAGTGTGTCTACTTTGCCGTCGGACGGCGGCTGTGAGATAAACGGGTGATAGAGCCATGTACAGTAACAAAAGTACAAGCTTGCTAATCGAGAACGCTTGTGGAGGGCACCATGCTGCGTTAATCAAGTAATCAACCGTTGCAATACGGCTGTAGTGACGAGGCATATGCAAAAAGAAGAAGACAACATTTAGCAATGGCCAGTATGATTTATTAGGCTTTGTTTGGTTGGGTTTTTCAGTTTTCCACTGAAAAAACTATAGCCCAACCAAACGGCCAGCTTTTTAGCAGTTTTTAACAACGATAGTTGTGGGCTTTGCAGTGTTAATTTAGCTGTTTGGAAAAGATGTCTTCTCTCAATTTGTTACAATGTGCTGAAACTTCAGTGCTCATTTTTCAAAATGCTGTAGATGATTTGGATCAACCTAAAATCATATGTTCACTTTCCCACAGTTATAACAGCTTTTCCAAATAACCAATCAATAATAGCTTTGTCAATAGTTACAGCCCAATCAAACAGATCTTTAATATTCTACACTAATTCAGCGTGGCAGGTCTTCAGTGCACATCATAAGGTGCCATTGCGTGTTCCAATTTGACCATCAATACTAAATGGCGCAAGCATCCGAGGAAGGAGAGTCAAAGGAGAAAAGAATTCACAAACCTTGCTTTTAAAGAAACCAGCAGCGTGTCTCGCGTAACTTCATAAAAGTGTTTTAATTATTTTTTAATTTTTAATTTTATAAAGGTATATAAATTAGTATTATGCTATTTGCAAGAAGATAAAATTATCGTTAGTTGTACTGATTGTATATGAGATTAGACTAATACATATAATTAAAGTTAAAATCGTGTGCTAGCTGGTCGGTAGTTTATATCCGTGTTGACATGTTGTTTTTACGTCATATCACTACGTGGAATTAAAGTTTGGATCACAGTCGGTTGGTCGTTTTGTACATGATATTAGATCAGTACATGGAATTAATCGAGCTCACTATATATATCTAGAAGTATGGAAGTATATCGAGACAAACCGTTAGTCATTTGTACTGGGCTAATAGATTATTTGTATATGACATTAGATCATTTGAAATTAAAGTTCAGATCACGATTAGCTGATTGTTTGTATGTAATATTGGATCAATATGTGAAGCTACGGTCCAAATCGCTGGTCATTGATATATGTAGACTTAAAACTCAGGTAACTTTTTTATGAGGTATAAAATTATAAATATCTATTGCCTTTGGGCCATTGATAATTAATATACACCGAACCAATGGTGGACAATGCTTAGGCATAGTTATGAAGATTATCGATTGTGGTCCATTAATAATGAAGGTCCACAGACCAATGGCCGGATGAGGTTTACATGCAGTTATGAAAATTTATCTGTTGTAATCTATATATGTGGCGTACCCGGTTTTAAGACCGGATAACTCCTTGTGTTTACTGTACCGGTCCCATGATCAGTAGCCGGTACACATAAGTTAACATATATATCATTGTCATACACACATATATCAGTAAATAACGCGTAGTTTGACCATTCAGGTCGAAGTCTCATACCTGTAGCCCAATGGCTAAAATTTTGCAGCGGAAATCAAACGGTGATGAGGCCCATCAGTGTGCCATACCCGACAGGCAACCGACTGGGGTTACGCCCTAGCTTTTGCGAACATAATCATATCCTCGGGGTCGACATCTCTTTCATCTGGCCAAATCAATAAGCCAGGTGAGTACATTGAATGCACTCGCAAGCATCCCACAGGAGGGAATAACAGATGTATTTCATGCAATGCTTGTTCAAGAGGTGGCTCTACACTAAGTTGAATATTGTGCGGAAAAGTAAGTTCTTAATCGAAATACGAAATAGTAGATTTAAAAGCATTTTCGAAATCAAGTTCGTCTCTGTCGAGACAGTATTCAGTGCTGGACGATCCAGCTAAACAGTTGTCAACTAGAGGCCGGTAGCTCCTTCTATCGCCTCGAACAATCCTTACAACCAACCTGTGCTACCTCCTCGCGGCCCAGCTAGATTTTTCTCTTCTGCAGTTCCTCACTACCAGGCTGTAGCTTAAACTACTCACTGTGGACACGTCATGCCCACATCCTTAATCCCATTCCCACATTTCGTAACCAAAACTTAGTCTAACCAGTGTGTGGCCTTTCTAAGTTGTGTCTATAACCGAGGACACGGCTATTCAAATAGATTTTAACACTCTGTAAAGATTGTACGGCTTTACCGACAAGATGTAAGTTACTCTGGGTACACTTTGCAACGTATACTGACAAGGATACTACAACGAGACATTTCGCCCGTTTCTATATTAGAACTGGACCCACTAGATGATTCTCCCAACTTTTCTTTTGTCCCGCGGACTCAAAAGAGGAACTCCTCATCTTTGTGTCGGACCTCAACCCACGGATTTTACGTGGAGGTCAAGCCTCTACCCACATAATCACGTGGAGGTCAAGCCTCTACCCACATAATCACGTGGAGGTCCTCTAGGGATGCCAATCTACCTAGCATCCTCTTCCTACTGCCCACGGGCTCAGATACTAGCACTCGACCGGGTAATAAGCCAAGTCCTTCCCATAAAGGGCATGTGGCCGTACGGGGTGAACTTGGTCGAGCAGCACTTAAGCTCGGTGTCACGCCTGATTTTTCGAAACTTGAAAATTAGGGCCAACAAAAACTTTTTGCTAATAATGTCAGTTAAGATACACTAGACCAAAATTTTATTCAAATCATGCTTCTGCAAAACCCGAAAGTGAGACAACCAAAATCTTCCACCTCTGTACCTATTTCCTTAATCTCTGCTTTGTCGAGACTCTGTCCGGCAAGATATTTAAACTTTGCTCTACACCTTGTCTCCATACGTGGCTACTCGCCCTTACATCCTGCCACGAGCATACCTTCGGCATTCCTTCTCCTTTTTGCCTAGCTGGTATAACCTAGATCAACATCTGCGGCTAAGCACCCACACGGTACTTTTGTGAAATTGGAGCATATATACGTCACAAACGCCTTCCGAACGACGTGATCTTCTGCCATTTACTTTGCCATGTCCTATCATGGGTATGTGCACATATATACTGCTTTTATATATGCGCACATACGCAAAACCCTAATCCATTCTTCCGAGCTATGAATCAGAACCTTAATTTCCCGTTCGGCTTGGCTACCATCCTATGCGTATATATGAGTAAACCGGTGATATTTCCCAAAACCCTCGCCCTCCACAACCTCCTATGTCTAATCTAACTTCGTCGCCATCATATATATATGCTTAAATTCCCCAAGTGTATGTATGCACATACATTCCGGACTCTATCTCGAACCCTTCGAACAGAAGTGTAGTCTAAAGCTCTAACTTCCTCGTCCTCTCTAAACTCATACCAACAAATTCTGGTAAGAGCTAAGGTATACTCTGAACCCATTTCTATGAGGTATGGCGAAACTTCCAAATCATTTCGATGTGAACCCTCACCAAAAATGACCCTTGAGTTACAAACCCTGTAAATAATCATCAGAGTATGTGAACCCTCACCAGAAATGACCTTGAGTTACAAACCCTGTAAATAATCATCAGAGAAATCTTCAACGGAACGGAAGATATGTTGGTCAAGTATGTGTCATGCTCTCGCCCAAACCTTTTTGCTATTCTAAAAAATTCTATGAAATCTCAAACTTACATCCAAACCCTTTTTAGTCCAACTCTTTGTTCCTTTAAACTTACACTCAGAAACTTCCATACGTTTTGTGGACAACAAAGCCATCATCTCATATTTAAAATATTACATGCATGTTCTGTCAACAAACCAAGACTTTGTGCTGTTCTCTTCTCTTATCTTTTCGCAGTGTCCTTTTTCCCTTAGCTGTCCCTTCTCCCGATCGCAGCAGCGATACTGCTCCTATCGCCGCTCTAACCACACATGCTCAAAACATCGGTGCCCAGTTCTGCTTCGACTTGACAGCACATGCTGGCTGAATTTTTCTTCTTCTCCATGAACACGTAGTTCTGTCTCCTGTCCTTGGCCAAAGTCAGTGCCGAGCACCTCCATAGCAACAAGCATACTCTTTTCCTCACGCTACCATTTCTCTCCAAATCCCTGCTCTTTGCTTATTCTGCCTACTCCTTTACTCCACTGGGCAGCTCGCATCTACCTTTTTTCACTTTTACTCGTGTACCCACGACACCTCATTCGCTGACCTTTTCTCTGCAACTGAGCTACCCCATTTATTCAGCACACCCGAGCTATCTCTTCTTCCTCCTCAACTTCTCTCTCTCCTTGCCACTCCCTAAGCTGGGTTCGAGTTCTTCTTTCCTACCCCTCCCCCTCTACAACCGAATCCAGGAGCTCTACCCCAACAACCCTTCCTTCCCCCTTGCGCCCAGAAGGCCGATGCCTGAACTGCTCAGACTCTCGGCCTCTCCAAATTTGCAATTTCCCGAGTTCTTGCTGCCCGAGTTCCTCTCCCCTCCCAGCTCCCTCACTTCTCTTTGTTCCTCTGCTCGAGCTATCTCCTCGGCTACCCAAATATCACCCGAGCTTACCCTTCTTTTCCCAGTTGCTGTTTCCCGGGGCTTCTCACCTTCCAAGCTGCCTGGTCGCCATTTCCCCTCTTCTTCCCCAAGCGAAGCAGCCAACAGCACGGCGCCGTCCAATGCCGGTAAGCACAACAGGTACTGCTGCCTAGGTCCAACCACCAACGCACCCGTCCCACTGGTGGTGGCGTCAAGGGAGTAGCCACCTCGGCACCGAGCGCCGCCCCTACACCGCGTGAGCCTGGCGCATCTCCACTGCGCTGCGGCATCGGTCGCCGTGCTCAACAAAATGCTACCGCGGTAGTTCGCGGTAGCTACCGCCGCCACCCTGCTCCTGCCGCGGCAGCTCATGGCTGCTGCCCCTGCCACTTTGCTTCTGCCGTGGCAAGGAGCTGTTACCGCCTCACCACCCAAGATCCGCCGCCCTTTCCTCAAACTCCGGCCGCTGGCGCCCCCTCCTTTCCGCGCCACAGCCGCAGCTCTCCCCTTCCTCCATTCCCTGCTCTTCTGGTCTCTCTCTCTAAGTCGACCTCATCTGCTCCATGAAGCTCAGGCGCCCTCCCCTCCTCGATCCAGTGCCTCCTTGATCTCCTCTGACCTTCCTAGAAACACCTCGAGCCGAGGCCGAGGCCGATTTCTTCCTTCTCTCCGCCTTCTTCTTCCTCTCCGGCGGATGGGTCCCCCGTGACTGGGCCAAGCAATTCCGGCCGTCCAGTGCCCCTCCTCTTGATTCCTAGAAGACAGGGCATCCTCTCCCCTCATAATGCCCATTTTTGTTGCTAGCAACCGGAGGGAGACGCCACCGGCGAGCTCCCCAAATCGACGCCGCCACCCGCGCCTTGGGAGCCCGCGCAGCCACCCTCTCCGACCGCCGCCGCCAGCAGCAGACCCCGCTGCGGCCCTCCCCTCAGCAGTCAAGCCGCCCCTGTCAACTCGGCAAAGCATTAGTCTCCGTTGCCGGCCAACGAGCCCCTTTTCCATCGTCGGTGAACCTCTACCGAAGCTCCCATCTAATCTCCTTTTCTTTTTCCAAACCAGAAATATTAGCCCTAATACATGCTTAGCGGCCAAGCAACCGCCAATCCATAAATGAACCGGCCCACCGCCAGCTCAATCAAGTGAAGGCGCCTTACCGGGAGTTCGTTTTCACAGTTCTAAGGCGTACTCTCTCCAATGTGTTCCGCTTTACGCTTGTTTCTTTGGAAAGTGTAATCTATCCCTACTGCTCCTTGTCTTCCACCTCCTCCATAGGAAAGGCGCATTCCCAGAATACGTCTTTGACGTCATCATCCCTTGTTCCGGCAGTTTTCCCCCCTCCGGATTTCCCTCCCGGGCAAATTTCGAAACCCTGTATCTTCTCCGTTTCTTATCCAAATAACCTGCTTCTTTTTCCTACCTTCATCTAAAATCAAAATCTGTCTAATGACACTAATTTCATAATTTTTGGAATTATTTGAATTTCAAATTTGGGATCAATTCATATATGAGCATGTTATGTATATTCCTTTAGCATGGTTTAACTTGGTTAATTCCTTGTCGCATAAAACCAATCATGCCATGTTAGTTTCAGTATACTTTTATTTTTGAAACCTTTTATACCTCAATATCAGTAAGGGTTTTGAAAACCTAGTAATTGCAATTCAGCTATTATATGCATGTATGTATATGTATGTGCGCATATGTCATTTTAAATCTTGCGTTAACAAGTTTCATATAGATTGCCAAAAACTTTGGAACCTGTATAATGTCCTCTGGACCCAAGCTTCATAAGAGGGCTAAAAGCTTTCAAATGCTAATCAGTTTATCAACATGCAAACCCTAGTTTTCCTATATGTAAAAGCCTTTACCTCATGTGATATTTATTCCATCGCATCATTTTGAAAACCCTAACATCCTTCTAAGAACAATGCATGGTTTTAAATGTTGCCTGATGTAACATCCTGATTTTCAGAGCTTTTTAAAAAAATTTATCAAAATTAGAGCTGAAAAATTTCGTTGTTTATTCTCAAGTTAATTAAAACTTAATTAGAATTTCACAAATTGGACCGGAGTTAATTTGAATCAATCCAACTTGAATTTGATTTGCTTTTCAATTTGAAATATGTCTCCAGAGTTTTTCTCGGAATTTTCGGAATTCGTTTGATATTCAATCTCGCTCTACTGTTCTTTGTTTTTATTTTGGTTTCTCCTTTTCCTTTCTCCTTTCCTTTATGGCCGCCATCCCGGCTCACCCCCACCCGGCATCCCGTCGTCTCATTCCTCCCTTGAGCAGCCACTCCGGCGAGTGCTGCGTAGCGTAGCATGCGTCGCCACCTCTTTTCCAATAGGGTTTGACCTAAATATCTTTCCCCTAACCTTCCTATAAATACCCCACACCCCTCCCACCTTTTCCCCACTCTCTCACACTCTTTTCCCACGAAACCCTAGCCCCCAACCCCTCTAAACAGCCGCCACCCCCTTTCTCTTCCCCTGTAGTTCCTGAACAGCACGTCCCACCTCAGTATTTTGCCAATTCCCGTTGGCTCGAACATCTTTTGGAAAATCCCTTCAGTGAGATTGTTCTCAACCTTTTCTTCTACCTCTTTGCAAAATTTGGTGAAGATCCAACGGTGCAATCATCGGAAAATTGCTAAATACTAACGTGCTGTTTGCATCCAGATTTTCTGCGCGTGCATCTAGATTGGATCAACGCCCTCATCAGCTCGGACCGCTTTTTCAAGATCCATTCGGTGAGATCCTGGATAATGTTGTCAAGATCATCTCCACAAAATTTGAAGACAATCCAATGGCCCAATCTCCGGGAAATCAAGTTTCTTTGTGCTGCTGTTCATGTCCAGATTTGATTACAGAAACAGTAGCTTGGCATTATCACCTCCTTTGTAGTTGTTGATCCATGTAGCCGTTTGGCGGGAATTGATCCGTCTCCGACGTGCTGTCCATAGATGTCCAGAATCAATCTGCAGACCACCTAACTTGTCTGATGTTTTCCCATTGACTCGGTAAGAATTATCCAAAACCCTTTGGTGGGATTTTACCTCTATATGTCTAGTTTCTAAGCCAATTGGCGGATCGTGATTTCGTTGAGCGAGCATCACGCAGCAACCAAAACCGTCCGATCTGTCCAGAACCAATCTATAATCTGTTCCAACCGTTTTGTGTTGCGAACGTCGCCACCACCCATATAGTTAATCTTCTATCATCTTGTGGCACATTATGCCATTATTTTCCATCATTATTCTCTATCCAAAATCACCCGCATCACCTTATGTTCATCTATAATGTTTTGCATCATTGTTTGATCACTAAATTAAATTGCATATTATGTTAGACTATAGTTTCATATATTTATATGCTTAGTTCTTATATGGTCCTTGCTTCTACTTATGTAATATTCATGCTTAGAATATATCATGTGATCAATCATGTTAGTTCAATCTTATTTATATTGCGGATAAATTTGTTCATATTTAATAAGGTTCATATTGCATGACCTTATGTATGTTCACATGTATTGTATTATCCAATATATAACCAAACCTAATATTGCATATAACCTATAATAGTAGAAGCATAATCTTACTAAGCTAATATTAATATGACATATCATATGGTAGTTGATCTTTGTATAATGTACATCTACTAGCACACATAAGATTATTATTGTATATGGCATAAGATTGCTTACTAGCATGTTAGTGTCTTTAATCACACGTGATGATGATTGTTTAATAAACATGTTATGATTTCCATGTCACCATGTGTAGATAATATGATAAGATATATATGTGTAGATTTAAATGGAAGTATGACATGATGTTATGCAAAATATAAAGTTATTATATATATAGATGCTTCCTGTTTTAACTAATGGTGTTGTAAAATATTTAGCCATAATGGTAACCTCTGTGTATAATATGGTTAAGATCACACACATGTCTCATATTTGTTCGATGCATTTCATGTGGTTTGCATATGCAGTTGTGTGTATATATTTATGCATATATACATAGACTAATCCATGTGTTAGATAATAATATGTCATGCAATGGTTGAACACATTATTTTATTCATGTGTATAATTTAATTGTTTGTTTAAACACGATTACGTTGCACATGTTCAATATGACTTTATGTTGCATAATCATGTAGTTGCATATAGAGATATATATATATAATTAGACTTAATATTGTTGACAATCTACATGTTGGAATAATAATCCCTTACTGAGTTATTATTATTTAATCATATCGTATGTTAGTTGATGGACATATAATATATATGTACCAGTATGCATAGCTTGATATCTTATGTTACACTTCCATAAGGTGGTGTATACTCGCACATACATGGTTAACATTTAGGTATCGATTATAATATATGCATATATGTTACTAATAATCATTCTTTACTAAAATATTGTTATTGTTATGTGTAGTACGTTTAGGTTGATTGCTGCATTGTATACACACAATAGCATGAGTAGAGTTAATGTTATGTCATAAATTGCATATTATGTATGATGCATGTGATGTAGATGCTAGTTGTTATTTGGTTATATAGTTTAATCACCGTTTGCGTTGTTAATGATGGTTATTAGATTGTGACTACACGATTATATGTTTGGTGCTATGCTATGCCTTGCCTAATCTCGATTTCATGTCTAGTCTGTCTAGCTTGTTACATGATGTCCAGTTGTATGTTGCATGGTAGTTCATATAGATTGTCATGTCGTCCATTATCATTTCTAACCGACTAGCATGCCAGGACCTTGCTTGTGTACTAGTACGATAGGTTATGTTTATTTTACTTGTATGTCAGGTTTCCATGTTTAATCATATGGTTGTGCTATTGTTGTCATCGACCATATCCTATTCCCAGTTGCAAATTCTATCCTCCATAAATCTATCCTTTTTCAGAATGATCCTGATCTGAAAGACCACCTTTCGAGTACATGTACTCCATTTGGTTGAGATATATAATCTCATACCTTCCTAGTTGTCTCTCGACAATCCTATCCCTTCACCTTTGTGCTTTGACACCTATCCAACCTTGCTAGCCCTATTCTTCTGGTATTTCTATTTGATATTTAATTTGGATTTATATTTATTTACCTTGCACTTTATTACTGTTGGGACGAATAGGAAGTAGCGAAGTTGGGTAAGGTCAAGTTCCTGCAAAAGAAGACCTACACGTCAACGAAGGCATGCCCCCTCTTCTTGATCATGTTGATCCTATATTTTTAAAGTCATTATATTTTATTGTTTATAAACATGCATGTTGTTTTATTCCAGTAGCTAGCGTGTCGATTGACACACCATTTCCTGTCCGCTTGTCGCCATTTACCTGATACCCTGAGTAGATTAATAGGCTTTATTCTAAATAGATTAGAGAGATGCTTAGCCATGCTTAAATTCATCTTTAGGTTGTTTTGTTTTGCCTCTACGGAGGAATGATCTACGGATCGATGATCCTCAAATTGAAACTTGATGTTGAGCTCGCTGAGTTAGGGCCGGATGCCCGATGTTGTCCCTCTCTCTCTATTCTTCCTATTCTACTCTGGGTGAAACTTACCATCTAATATGGTGCGGGCGACAGCTGGATCATGTGATGAAGGAGCATATGGTTGTCCTACCCGCAGAAGGCCGGTTTAAAGGAATCATTGGTCGTCCGTACCGCATAAGGCCGAAGTCTTGAAGTTGGAGAATTGTGACAACAGTACAACCACATGCTATATGGGCACTGGCTTGGTCAAGTAGGTTAGTCAGCCTTTGGTGCCGATGTTGCCGTACCGCAGAAGGGGTGGACGTAGCTACGAGGACCCTCGGCACAGATGGGGGGATCGGAGTGCAGGGATGTACTCTCGACTCCGAGCCAGACCCGGTGGGCATGTCACACCTTAGGGGGATCTAGCTAAAAGACCTCGTCACGGTCACCCTGCCGACACACCAATGGGCGTGTGTACAAGCTCGATCAGCTTGGCATAAGGAGATGATCGTGTTATGTGGGTAAAGTGTACACACTCTGCAGAGTTAAAACTAATCGATTAGCCGTGTCCACGGTCATGGACAGCACATGCCTCATTCTTGATGAAAAGGACCTGTCCCTCTCCCCCTTGCTATTTCCCTCTACCCCGTTGCTGATGAATCCTATGGTCGAGCTAAGGCGGGAGTCCTTGCTCGAATATGTTGGTCGTGGACCACACCTGTTGAAAAACACCCCTGATAATAAAAATTAGTTTTTATCAAAATGATGCCTTTGAATCTACCGTAATATTTCAACTAAAACTGCTTTTCTGCAAATGAACCATACAGCCTTCCGTTGAAGCCTTGCATGTAGTTTAATAGGACCATCTGCCGCCAGGTGGCTTGCTGACTACGTAAAGTACTCATCGTGCATGTTGTTTGTTGGACGTGTTCAGATATCTTTGAAGATGGTGGTGAAGATATGAGGTTTTTCTACGTCAATGCTGAGGTTTAGGTCACGTGGCCTCTGTCGACTGCTGTGGTTGAGATGGAGACATCTACGCTTTATTTTCCGCTGTGTTTCTGAATGGTAAGGGACATAAGTCCTAGTTACTTCATTTAGTCTTATCGCTGCTATAACTCAATTGTTTATGTTTCTAAAATGTTTCGTGATGTGTGTAGTGATATCAATTCGCCTGTGTTCATCAGCTTGATCCTGGACTGATGAGGAGATACACAGGGAGGATCTGGAAGTTAAGTTCGGATCCTCACACCTGAGTGTATTTTGGTTCTTAAATGGTTCTTCCTCGCACCGTTGGTGATTCGCTGTTTTTCCCGACGTGTAGTTTCGACGTTGCGAGACCTTGCGTGAGGGATTTCAAGTGTTCGCCATATCGACTCAAGCTCGAGAATCGGCCAATATTGTCAGACAAGCTCTTCACCTTTGATCATGTTGAATCTCATGTTTACTAAATATTATGTTGCTTACGAAACATGCATGCTATGTTTTACAACTCGTTATTTTATGTCGTATAGTTATGACCAATGATTAGCAAACCCTAGTTCGACACTGAACTCCTTGTCACCCTAAGGACTACATATTCCAGAAAAGTTAACAGAAACCTAGGGTAGTATATATATACTTACTCGGCTTAGCCCTGAAGTAGAAAAAGTAGGCTTTCAAAAAGAGAAGGAATACCCCATATTTCATGTGGTGAAAAGTTTGAAAAGGGACCATCGTGTCTGAAGGTGTATGAAGGTAGTATATGCATGGGTGGGATATTTTACCGAAAAGAGGTTTTGTTAAAACCTAAAAATAAAATAGAGAAGATTTTGATCCGGGTCGAAAATGAAGGGAGAAAGCAGGAAGCTTGTTATATGCGAGGTAATGCCTGGCGTGGTTCTCGTAGTCCGTTTACGGACGTGGTGAGGAGTCCCTCTCGGATCACATATGGACCGAGCTTAAGTGTCGTTTGGCCAAGTATTACCGTACGTCCACATGTCCTTTATGGGAAGGACTTGATCTAGTACCCGGTCTGAGACTAGCATGAACCCGTAGGCAATGTGAAGTGTGCAGATGAGGTTGTAGCCTCTGTAGAGAACAGTTTCCATTGAAGCGATGTCTTATTCGCCACAAAGTTGGAACACCAACCTCCTTGTAGCGGTGTTACTGACTCAATCTAGGTTTGGGATATGTCCTTCTGGCAGGTTCATGGCTAGGTTTACTCCAGTGAAGAGTCTCGTTGTAATAACCCTACCAGTATACGTCGTGAAGTGTACCCAGGATGACCTACATCTTGTGGGAAAAGCCGTACCACCTCTGCAGAGGGTTAAAACTATTCGAATAGCCGTGTCCACGGTCATGGACGAACTTGGTTGGGCCACACTATAGTAGATTGGAATTTTAAAACCAAAATGGGTTATGGATTTAAGAACGCGATCCGCCGTGTTCGCAGAGTGACCTGAAAGATTCCCCGTCGTAGCGGGAGGAGAGAAGAAGGGATTTCCGTTGTAGCGGCTAATCGCCAATATCCCCGTCGTAGCGGGTGAGCAGAGACTCCCCGTTGTAGCGGGTGATTATGATATTTCTGTTGTAGCGGAAAGATGCAGGTACAATTCCCCGTTGTAGCGGTAAAGTCGAGACAGTTTTCAACATCTGCTTTTACTATCTATTTAAATATTTCATATGCAAACTTACTTTCCGCAAAACATGAGACATAGGTTAGAGCCCGATTCTTGATATACTCGTGCATGCATATATCTATGATAAACTCCTTGGCGGAGAGTTTGCGAGTATATTCAATGTACTCACCTGGCTTGTTGATTTGGCCAGACAGAAGGGTCAACAGCACGAAAGCAACGATGGTATCTGCGAAAGCTAGGGCGAAACCCCCGGTCAGTTGCCTGTCGGGATTGGCATATTGATGGGTCGCACCACCGCTTGATTTCCACTGCAAGATTTTAGCCGTTGGGCTAAAGGTATAATTATCTGATCCCGAGGATCGGTCATGTATCATATTCTAATAAGCGCGTGTATGATCTTGATATACAGGTTAACTTGTGTGTACCGGCTACTGATCATAGGACCGGTACAGTAAACACAAGGGTTTATCCGGTCTTAAAACCGGGTACGCCACACTCGGTCCTTAACTGATTCGAGCAAGACTGCACATCATCACCTCTTAGCCATGTCACTACATGCTACAACCATTCTTCCAATCACCACTTACTGTTCTCACCCGAATCAAAATCATCCTCCATTTTATTTAGGGTTTTGACAAATAATACTTTCAAACAGTCACCTCGGAAGGTACACGTCTTCCCGAGGGTTCCAATCCCATAACCAAAGGAGTTTCGCATGAGTCGAACCAAAATTAGATTTTTCTCTATAGTAGGCTAAGCATGGCTATCGCCTATATCCCTAATATTTTGCTGGTTATTACTAGGGTTACAAGGATCAGGTTTTCAGAACTATGTCATATGCAACTATTGGGTATATCTAGGTCTAACATAAAATATTATTGATACACACATAGCATGCAGGGTTGCAAACAAAATATGTAAATTTTGACATATATGGGATTCAACATGATCAAGGTGGGAATGCTTGCCTGGCGGTTTTGGCCGGATCTCGGGTTTGAACTTGATATGTCAATCGTTCGAAATCCTTCGCGCGGAATCCTTCGTGCAATATCTCGTAATGTCGTATCTATATGTCGGAGAACATCGAATGAACAACAATGAGAGGAAGAGCGAAGTAAGAACAATCATACGCTTTCGAACTTCACAATATGCGTCCTGGACCTAGCCGACCATTAGGGTTTTCAACGAGACGAGGAGAAAGTAGCTTTACAAGAAATAAGGATTTTTCGTAGAGCTAGAAATCCTAACTTATTCGATCAATATCATATTAGTGCCACCTACGATGATCTTGGTTTTTATGTTTAGGTTGCGCTCGGAGGGTACTATCATGTTTCGAACTTAGACGAAAAGCTTTGGGAGGCATGATTTTAGAGTGGTACAGTGGAGATAGCTCATTCCAAAGGGATGTGGGGATTTTAGGGTTTCATGTCTTTTGCTCTTTGAAACATAAAACTTTGGAGTTTTAATGCTCTACCGAAGCTAAAAGGTTAGGTTTGATCTCATAGCATTTTAGGAGAGTGAATCGACTGACTCGGGAATTTAATAAATGAGATATGCATATTGTGGCTAAATTTAAACTATATTCAAATTAAAATTTCAAAACATTTCAAAAATTATGAAACTAGTACCATGTCTAAGTTTCAAAAACTATATGCATATTGGTTTTTATGTTTAGGTTTGGATTTTACAAGATCACCGGAAAAGAAATTGGGTCAATCGGAGTTATATCTAAGGAGATATGGATTATTGAAGTTTTGTCGGAAGTGCGAAATAGGAGGGGAAGGGAACTGCTAGAATCTGAGGTGACGTCGTTGGTGCAGATGAGGGGTTACGCTTTCGGTGTAGGGACACGGGAACAGAGAGGATGTAGGGGATATTATGTTTTCCGAAGAAGATAGCGCACTTTGGAAGGAAAGGGCAGCGATATGTTTTCAAAAAGGGAAGACATGCTCCTCATAACCCGATTCCAATTACCAATAGGGGCCGCTGTTTGTAACGGTTAAACTGTTTTAGTACTTTGCTAATTAGGTTTAGGGCAGTTAGACGCCGGGGGAGGGAGAATGGGGAATATGGTAACAGAGGCCGGTAGGCGGCAGCGGCTCTCCAGTGACGGACCAGTGCTCGGTGGCTGGCGGCGATGCTCACCTCAGAAGGAAACGACGGCAGTAGCGGAGGGACGACTGAGGTGGAGTGCCCCTCTGGGATAGCTCCCGCCGGCGGCGGCGGGCACTGGAGATCCGTCCTACGGCTGCTCATCGGGGTGGTAGCGGCGGGGACTTCACCACTGCAGCGCTGGGAAAACGGTATCGGCAGCGAGGCGGAGGCCCGAGGTGAGCGGGTTGCTAGGGAGGAACTGGTAAGCGGCGGTAGCCCGAGGTGCAGCGTGCCGGTGAACTTTCGGTAGCGAATAGGGCTGCTCTGATGGTAGGCGAGATGAGGATTGGGAGGTGGGTTGCTGGAGCTAGGAAAAGCCGACGGGGAGATCCAGCCGGTGCTCAGGCGGCTCCGGGAGGCGCTCGGTTGTTCGTTCACTTGGCATCGATGAAGGGGCCACAGCGGATCTGTGCACCGGAGTAGAGGGAGCTCGAGTTGATGACCAAAGGAAGGAAGTAAATGAGGAGCTCGAGTAAAGGAAGGTGGGTTAGTTCAGTGGAAGGAGGGAGAAGAGTTTAAGTGCTGAAGAATGTGAAGAACAGAGGGGAGGAACTAGAGGCAGTCGCTCAGCTTGAGGAGATGAGGCAGAAGAAGAGCCAGGAGGGGGTTGAGAGCTTGAGGAGCTTGGGCAGATTTTGAGGCAGCTCGGGCATGAGTGAGCTTGCGGAAGAGGACAGAGAATTGAGCAGCTCGGGTTGAAGGCCAGGGGAGCTCGGCACATGGATGGAGCATCGGTTAGATTGAATGGAGGAGCTCGAGGAGCAGCTATAATAGCTCGGAAAGAAGAATAGAGAAGGGAGCTCGGGAGGAAAGAAATGGAGGAAAAGGCAGCTTTGGCTCTCCATGAAGAAGGCAGGGCGATTGGAGCTTAGCTAGAAGGAGTGAGGGGAGCTCTGGTTGAGAACAGAGGAGGGGAAGAGCTCAGCTCAGAAGCTGAGAGAAGGGGAGTTGGGAAGAAGAGAGTTAGGGAGAGAAGATGAGTGGCAGCTCAGGTAGATGGGGCAGCTGAGCATACGTTTATGGAGGAAGGAAGAGCTAGTACAAGCTACTGGTTGATGCTGTGAAACCACATGGGAAGATGGTGGAAATTAGGCACCGATGGCTGTAGCAAGAGGATGAGGTGGCTTGGGGCAGAGTTGAGGCGTGAAGAAGAAAAAGGGGTTGGGGAAAATGGAGGGCTGATGCGTGGGACTGGGACAACATGGCTGGTAGTCCATGTGACATCGGTTGGTACCCGTTGTGTGGCTGTAGCAGAGCAAGAGAAGAAGAATTAGCAGCCAAGAATAGTGGTGGCAGAGTATAGTGAGAGTCAGGAGTTAGAACTGCATTTTTGTGTAAGAAAGGGCCCATACGATAATATATTTTATGCACAAAATGGGTCCTATGGGAACAAAGGGTGCTCCAAGAAAAGTTTGAAATGTTTCCAAGTTTTAAAATAATAGAAACTGAGATAGAGTTCAAAAATCAGCTTGACTAGAGTTTAAGTATTTTGACTCGTTTGTGTCGAGATCAACCTTATGTCATAGGTGTTCTAAAAATCGACGTAAGGAGTATTGTGGAACCTTTATGAGAAGCTTGGGAAACCTACTGCCACGTTCAATAATGGGTGAGGCTGAAATAAGGGAAGAACGTCCATGATTATGTAGGGACTTAGGAGTTGGAAGGAGCACGTGGTATCATGGTTAGTGAACATGAATCGGACTATTATTTATGCCCTGCAGATGCAGCATACATAGGTGCATATATAGATATCCTCCACAGGTCGGAGGGGTGAACAAGTAGAATACGTGATAACTAAGCTGGACCAATAAGGTGCAACGGAAGATGAATCTTCAAACATGAAGCCAAAATAGAACATGTTGTCTTGGGACATTTTTAAATAGCCACGATTAGGTAAAACCCCATGCCACAACATTTTAGGATTGTTTTTCACAAGCATTTTGTATTGGAATTATATACATGACGAATTAGATTAGACAGGGATAGAAGTGCCGAGGGAGGACAAGGAGCTAGGGTTTTGGACCTCTCCTTAGCTCGTAAGGAGTAAGCTGGAATTCCAATGTATATACCCACATACACTCAAAAATTAAGCGTATATAGGGTGGCGACGGGGTTAGAGCAATCATAGAAAGTCATGGTGGCTAAGGTTTTGCGTATATGCGTATATACACACACCCATGATAGGACATGGTGAAGTAGATGGTAGAGGATCATGGCATTCGGAGGAGGTTCATGACATATATACGTTTCAATTTTGCCAAAAGTACCGTGTGGGCACTTAACGGCAGATGTTGGTCTAGGTTACACCGACTAGGAAAAAGGGGAAGGGATGCTGAAGGTGTGTTCGTGGCGGGAATGCAAGGACGAGTGGCCACGTATGTAGACAAGGGGTATAGCAATGTTTGTATACCTTGCCGGACAGAGCTTCGACAAAGCGGGGATTAAGGGAATAGGAACAGAGGTGGAAGATTTTGGCTTGTCTCATGTTAGGGTTTAGCAGAAGCATGATTTGAATAATAGTTTAAGCTGGTGTATTTTAACTAGCATTATTAGCGAAAAAGTTTTTGTTAGCCCTAATTTTCATGTTTCGGAAAATCAGGGTGTGACAATATAGGTACAATTACGAAGATCTATTGGTTGTGATATGTTTAGGTACAATTATGAAGATCTATTTGTTGTGATCTGTTTAGATATAGTTATGATGATCTATCAGATGTGATATGTTGAGGTACAGTTATGAAGATCTGATGGTTGTTGAGGTACAATTATGAAGATCTGATGGTTGTGATTTGGTTTGGTAAAATTATGATGATCTATTGGCTATGATTTGTTTAGATACAATTATAAAGATTTATGTACACTAATAAAAATAAGGTTGACCAAATTAATGACCGATATTTTATTTTCTTTTAGAATTTTTAGTATACCTATCTTTTTTCTGTTTAATCTAGAATTTTTAGTATACCTATATTTTTTCTGTTTAATCCCATCATGTACTTTTAGTATATGTAGATACTTCTCACTAAAGCGTATTTGAATAATACCCTGACAACGTACTAGACACTTTTTGCAAGATATATTTTGGTTACAAGCTTTTCTATAATAATGTCTATCTATTGACACATAAACATCTCAAGGCTAATAGAGTAAATGCGGGAAAAAACAATAATAGTACGTAACAAATCCACGAAAATGCGTGAGCCCGTCACCTTGCTATTTTGTAAATGATAACAATAGACCATTGGACAACCAACTGGGTGGAATAGCTAGGGTTTCTTGTCAATGACATCATATTCTCCTCAAGAATTCGAATACAACATCAATAGTAATCATTCGGGTTTTCTTAGCAATTTTTTAAGACAAGATGCACGCCATTTTCATAGCAGCTACAACGGCATAAAAGTAGATGCTTGGGCTTCTTCCTGGTGATGCAATGAGTAGTACACACTAAAGTTAAATATGATAAGCTTGGTTAAATGCTAAAAAATATATATGTCCAACTGATGAAGAAATACATTAGTAATCCAAGCATCATTGTATTTAACTGAATATTATTTATGCTCACAACAGGGGACAGAAGGAATCCTACATTTCCTACTTCTGGGTTCGAACAAAGTAGTTAAAGCAGACTTGGAATCGATCGAATAAAGCGTATAAGAATACTGTGCATGCAAGAGTTCGTGACAAAATGGTTGCATTGGATCATAAGTTTATTCAAACTGTTGTATGACAATATCAGGTGAAAATTTCAATTTGTAAATTCTTTTAAAAAATATTGGTTCAAACACCAAATCAACATGGAAATTTTTCGAAAACAGTGAGAAGTAGTTTTCCATTTGTCAAACATTTTTCAAATTTCAAGTTCAAACCGAAAATACAAGGGGAAAAACGAAAAATATAAATTTGTTGTGGACAGTCCTCGGTCCTTATGATGAACTATGAGTTGAAGAGAATGGAAAATGGTAGTAACATCCCTCGAGGAAAAAGTAAACCTCTTATGCGTTTTTGCAAACCAAAATCTTAAGCGTTTTTGTCTGGTGAGGCTTTTTAGATATTATTGCTTGCGCCCTTGTCAACTATGTATTAATATTTGTGCCATCATGATAATTTTATAAATGTCTCCCTATTAGTACTTATTTTTAATACGGAATATAATACTGAATTTTAAGCCCTTCACGCTATCCTTGTTTCCGACCCCTGCATTGCCTCAGGTACAAACAATATATATGCGATAAGCTAAACTATATATGGGGTAAATATCAGACGGAAACCCATGTTTAATGTGAACTCTAAGGAACCATGTATGAGACACTGCTACAGAAATCATTTTTACAAATGGTTCGCAATTCATGTATGAGATATTTTTTAAACCATCTGTATAAAAGTGTCTGTACAAATTACAGACAGTTTTGGAAACGAATCGTCTGTATTATAGCATCCCGCTTGTTGGTTTGCCCCGGTTGTCGATTTCTCAGACGGTTTCTCTTGGGAACTGTCTATGATATTGTTTCCATACACTGTTCCGCTGAACGGTCTGTAGAAAGATGTCCCGTTAATGATTTTTGTAGTAGTGAGAGTTTTAAGAAAATATTAAAGATCATTGATATACGGGAGGGCCGTTCCATAGCCATGTAAAGAACAAACCCAGTCACCTTTGGAAGATATGAAAAGGACAAATCACTATAGTTTATAATTTCTGTTTTCATAAATTTTGATCTTGAAGTTTCATATGGAGATAGAGAACCCCGTCCATTGAGAAGTTTGTAAAACTTCTACAATTTTTGTGTTTTCGCTTAATTTGGGTTTCCGTATGATTTACCCAAATATATGAGCATACAAGTTTGGTAGCAGGGTGAGAATTTGCCAGAATTTGTCCTACCAGAATCCAGATACTTTCAAAAGAACTTGGTTCGAGTAGAGGTTTGCAGTTGTGCAAGTGTAAACGACACACCTTGCATGCACCTGCCCTTGCATTGGTTGTTAGATACTTCTTCCGTATCATAAAAAGTAACATTTTAGACATATTTTTAATTAAACTTTTAAAACTTTTACTACCGATATTATTTTAAATATTTAGATTGTTTTCATAAAAATTATATATATAGATAATAAATATGTCAAAAGTACTTTCATAATATTATAACTTTGTTTGGTTTTATACATATATTGCTATAGAAATTAGTAGTCAAAGTGCATTTTGAAGACTATATCAATATCCAAAACGTCACACTTTTATGACACGGAGAGAGTACATCAATAGAATTAGAATAACCAACTAAACCACATTTAAGTGAATAATTTGTGAAGGAATCCATTAAACATGGTGTAGCAACCCGATCCGAATTCTCCCTGACGTATGCATAGCACCCTACTACACCTTTGTCCTCACTTCGTGTAAAATGGTCCGCTTACACTTTCATCCTCACTTCATGTAAAATGGTTAATCTGGAGGTGATATGTTTGAATAACTCTATTTAAACTCTCCATATGTGACTAATCCCACCATACAACTATACATGGACCAAACGGGCAGCACACCACATACGCAGTAGTACACGCGCCATGCCGTGTGGCGTCCACGGGCCAACATGCACACGTGATCTAGCAACAACAGTTGATGCTCTGATATCATCTATAACACCTTGGCCCAAATTCGCTTAATGAGCAGCCCAGCTGTGTGGCGGGCCCACGTATGCATACCACATTGCCTATGATTTCGTTCTCGCTTAATCCGAAGGTGTTATATTTAGAACACAAAGATATATATGTTAGATCAACCCTATCTAAACTCTTCATGTGAAACTAATCCCACCACAGAGGTATATAACTAAACAGGCTTCTTCACGAACGGATCGAGATAGTACATGCACCCCTCGAAGACGTTACTGATAGATTGGGTATGACATATTTGCCTCCACCCTATAAACCGGTAGATATGCGTGGACGGTCAAGTCATCACAGGGTATGCAGTCACGCATGCACTAACTAAACATCTCGCGACAGTATGAAATCATAATTAAATATTTCCATATGTTATAAAGCTAGCCAAAATTGGCAACAACCAGATGCCAGTGAGACATGGACTGTGCTTTTTCTAGGCGAACTTTCTCACTTCCAGAAATACAACTGTGCCATGTTAATTACAAGGAAATATCTTAATTTCTTAGATAACACTTTGTATTTTGGCTTGATTCTTATCTAATGGGAGTTGCACCTAGCCACAAGTCGGCCATTAACCCAAGCAACGGCTGGTTCATCCGTGCTCCCTCCACATCCTATTGCTAAGCTCGTGCGCTTTCTCCTTTCTCCCTCTTAGTTGGAAATCTGAAAAAAAAAGAGACTAATTTGAACTTTCAAGGAGCGTTCTATACATGTATGCCATCAGTTCATGTTTCAAAATAATAGAGGAAATTGCACTGGAGGTACATAAAGTTGGCAGATGATTTCGGATTGGTACAAAAACTACGGAGGTGGTTTCATGTCTCGCGTCGGACTCGGGGGGAGCGACGCGAGGTCTCGCGCCCCGGCCTCATGTCGCGCCACG
Source organism: Stipa capillata (assembly GCA_019208055.1). NCBI lineage: Eukaryota > Viridiplantae > Streptophyta > Magnoliopsida > Poales > Poaceae > Stipa > Stipa capillata. The sequence continues at coordinate 243,153 of JAGXJF010001942.1, read as the reverse complement.
TGTCTCGCGTCGGACTCGGGGGGAGCGACGCGAGGTCTCGCGTCGCCGAAATTCCAAAATATACGTGACATTTCTCGATTTTTTTAAAATCATGTATAAGTTCCAAAAAAATCTAAAAAAATTCATACCGGTTTATAATGGAATGAAGTATACACACGTAAATTTTCGTAAAATAATATGCATTTTTGTGAACTGTGTAAAAAAACAAATCGTGCGAGAGAAAAAAATAAACTGTGCTACAGTGTATGTGTTGCACTGTAGCAGTGCGACACATACACTGTAGCGCGGATGCGTCGCACTGTAGAATTTCGAATTTCACCGGCGTGCGAGAGAAAAAAAATTAAAATGTGCTACAGTGTATGTGTCGCACTATAGAAGTGCGACGCATCCGCGCTACAGTGTATGTGTCGCACTGTAGCAGTGCGACGCATAGTACAGCTACAGTTTAATTTTTTTTCCGGTCGATTTGTTTTTTTACACAGGTCACAAAAATGCATATTATTTTACGAAAATTTACGTGTGTATACTTCATTCCATTATAAACCGGTATGAATTTTTTTAGATTTTTTTGGAACTTATACATAATTTTAAAAAATCGAGAAATGTCACGTATATTTTAGAATTTCGGCGTGTGAGACCGTCGCCCCGGCACAGGGCGACGCGAGATCTCGCATCGCTCCCCCCGAGTCCGACGCGAGACACGTGGCATTGTAGCCGATTGAAACGTTTCAGTAGTTTTTTACCAATCTGAAATCATCTGCCAAATTTATGTACCTCCGGTGCAATTTCCTCAAAATAATATATAGTCAAACTCCTTTAACTTTAACCAAGTAATATATCTAAAAATATTTTTAAATGATATCATTGAATTTGCTGTTAAAAATCAATATAATAAAAGTACATGTCAAAGTTATCTATCGAAACCGTGCTAACATATGTAGCGTCACATATTCTTAAATAGAGTATTGATTTTATTATTCTTCGGAGAGACGACTATAATTATTTTATAAGTGTGTGCTAGCTATTGATTTGAAGCCTTGATTTGGTTGAGAGAACAACATTGAAAATTATTTTCATTTGCATGTATGTTAGTAATCAGGAATTCAATCAAATAATGTCCAGCACAGCTACGAACGTAAATTAATTAAATTGATGGAATTCTAACAAATTGTTAACAATTACTCCCTGTTTAGAGTATCATCTCGAAAGAAAGAAATAAAGAAATTTGCTTGGCAAGATTTCAAAGAGAATAAATATATATGAGAACCAAGCATTGTTTAAATGGTTCGTGAAGATGTGATTGTACCTCCTACTTACCAGAGATCAAAACACATGTTTGCTCCTCTATCTCACTAAGATGGAATATTCTTTCAAGAGGCGCCCATGGTAACTTCAATAATAATCGAACTCCGCAAGACCGGCCTCTAATAGGCGATGTGTGAATGCATGTTTATGATGGTGCATGTACTTGTATATGTATATCTAAGAGTTGTACTAGAAATAAATGTAGAAGTCACTTGCCAATGTCCCGGTCACTTATATACTTTAGCCTACCAAATATATATTAGGGCATCTACAAAGGCATGACGTCAGCTGACTCTACATTCTGTCAAATAGGATAATTGCTAATGTGGAGTAGAGAGGAGGATGAGAGAGAATGAAACTAACTCTAGAGTCAACCTCAGTGTCGATATTTTGCTGCATTTAATGCTAACTTTTCATGTAGAGTCAGTTTAAGTGGCAACATATTATATGAATTATTTTTAGTATCGACTCTAAATGACATAGAGGAGTCGAAGAGTCGACAACTTACTCTACCATTTCTAGATGTCCTTAACTCATAATAACCATTACTACAGAATAAAAATAGTATCATCCACCATTGCTACAGAGATCTGATTGATTTCCATCATCCATAACTTCCACTTTACTGCAATTGCTTGAACAGGATGATTCCAGAACAAGAGAGATGCCTTGTTAAAGGTCGAATCCGGCCGTTACATTGTCGTGTCCGGCACTATAAGATTCCAAAATATTTTATGCACAAGGCAATTCCTGAACAGATGCCAAAATAGAAAAGATTGTGTCCTCACTTGCCATGCGTGCATGATGCATGCGAGAATCTCACAATGGAAAGAAAAAGGCAACATCTTAAAAGAAAAAGAAGGCAAGTTTTCTGTCCATACATGCGAGGCCTCGGGTCGGATCTGACGGCCCAAATTTGCCGCTGAGTTCTATATAATGCCCACAACCCCTGAGCCATCGTCGTACCCAACCTCATGTGTTCCTAGAAACCCATGGCAACAAAGCCTTGCTTTTCTTAGTTTCCTTCTTTACACTTTTAGTGCGAATTTGTGGTTAACAAGTCGATGAATTGATCCTGTAATGTGATGGGTTGTAGATATATACCGGAGGGTAGAAGAGCTGCCTTCGATCCAATCCAGGAGGGGAAGTCGTCGGATGCAGCTGCCGGTTCATGGATACCTCTCTGGTGCATGCAGCATATTAGCCTGCACCTGCATGGGTTTGCATGACCCGGGAGATGAACCTACCAGCATCTTCCCCTCGTGCTTGGATTGAAGGGAGCTCTCTCTCTCTCTCTCTCTCTCTCTCTCTCTCTCTCTCTCTCTCTCTCTCTCTCTCTCTCTCTCTCTCTCTCTCTCTCTCTCTCTCTCTCTCTCTCTCTCTCTATGTGTTTGCAGTTATAACTTGTTCTTTTGTTTCTCTTGTTATTTGCACCCATAAACCCTGTGAAGGATGTCGCAAACGGGCATGCAGGGAGTTACAGCATGCATAAATAGAAGGGTTCATGCTTGATTCTGCGACCAGCATGCATGTATCATCTCTTTTATTTATAAAACTAGCAGGGTGCCGTGCGTTGTAACGAAACCTAAAATAGTAAAATAACATCTTATGTTCTAACTAAAACTATAAGTCCATAACAAAATATACTGTTTTGCCTTACAACGAGAGTGCTCGTACAACACACGTGCACACATATAATAAAATTTACATACATGTGTGGAGGAAGGAACAGCACCAGCAAACCAGCTAACTCAGAACGTAAATAATGGATTCTATGGTTTAGTAAGATAATAAATTTCAGAACATAAAAATTCTCTGTCCTTGGAAACTATCATACGTGAGCTTCAGGTGTACGGTGGATCTTTCCTTGAAGGCTTGAACAGATTTCATGTGACCATGTTACTTTTTTCGTATGGTGCTCATTTACGGTTTAGTTATTCCTCTAAATATATTATACCTTAATTAAGGGCCATCACAATTTAACTAACGATCTGGATCGTGGACCATTGAGATCGTGTAAATTATACTCCAAGTTATTTGTAATGACGTCAAATGACTATCTCTCACAAATTAATAATGGACGTCTCTCATGGGATAAAGAAAAGGCAAGAACAGGAAAATAATACTATATATTAAGCATATGAATTACCATTACGCTAAAAAAGTTCTACAGTCTAAAAGAGCATAAAATTTGTAACACTAACGGGGGTGGATGCTATCAAGGCGAGCAAGCTTGAGAAATCACAGTTCTCAAGACAAAGCGAGAGCTAGCGTGATAGGGACAGATCATCTAGCTCAATTAGCAAAGAGAAAAAAAAAGAAGCTTCACGTACTGACCGGTTTAGATCATGCGGAATCTAAACAAGCTCGCGAAAATTTGCCTACACATGCAACCTAGCACTAGCCTGAGCAGTAACATTTTGGCGTACGCAACACTCGAAGCATCTGGACAGCAAAACAGGACACGTTACGTCGAGGGTGGACAAGTGTACTACACACGCCCAGCTCGCCCCCCGCTCACATGCATGCATCTGATCTGGTAGACTACTCGCTCAACGTCCAAGTGAGTTATCATCGCAGGCACCCGTCCCGTCATCGCCGGTCGCATTCGCATTCCGGCATACGTTTCGCTGCAAAACTTTCGCTCTCTATCCAAACACTTTTGACGAAGAGCTCCTTCACCTACCTAGCCGGCACGCAGCATGTCAATCCATTGCACGTCCACCCATGCAGCGATAGGCACCGTGGCTGCTGCACCGTGTCGCTCTACGTATTCAGCGTTCACCCGGAATCATCATCGTGCACATGCGCAGGCTTTGAGAAGGAAAAACGATGGTGCCAACAACACGGCGCTGTCATCAGACCAAGCCCAGCAAGGTGTTCAAGATGTATTCGATCGATTGAGTGTGTACTCTACTAGAACAGGAAATCTTTTCCAGATTTCTATGTGATTTAACTGTTTCATGTAAAAATTCCTATGTTTCAAACCGCGACTATAATCTTGTGTCCAGGTCAATATGTTTTGTTTCGTTTACACGCTGCTTGAGCTGCTTATTTCCGTGTCGTCGTCAAACAAGGTCTTGGACACGGTCGCGAGGGACCTCATCTCGTCTTCCTCCTCAGACCCCGACCCGGGCTGCTGCTGCTTCTTCGCGGCCGTCATCGGCGTCTCCCAGACCATGTCGGTGCACGCGGCGCACCGCTTCCTCCGCTTCGAGTGCTGCCTGGACCGCGGCACCTGAGACGCCGCCAGGGGAGGCTCTTTCCCCGGGTGCTTGAGGGCCCAGACGCGGCGCAGGTCGGGAACCCAGCTGGTGAAGGAGGAGAGCCTCCTCTCCCTGTTCCGCCGCTCCTGCGCTCGCACCAGCTGCTCCTTGTGCCTGTCGTGGTGGCTGCCGCGGTTGTTCCTCGTGTGATGGCTGGTGGAAGCGCTTGCGCTGCCGGTGCAGTTCCTGTGGCTGCTCCGGCTCCCATCGGCCTTGAGGTCGTCATGGTTGCTGCTGCTGGGTACAGAGTCTGAACATTCCACTTCGTCGTCGTCAAATAGATCGAACTCCATCTCGGTGTATATCTTCTTGATCACATCCTCCATGGAGTTGATGTACCTGGAAACATTGGACAGTCAGATTATTCATTTGAATCCTTGGAAAATTATTGGGCAGCATCGTATCACAGTAGATGCAATGCTTTCAAGTGAAAATCATGTTAGGAAATTGGGATAGGAACCCAAAGTTCATTTTTGTAAGGAAATGGCTCTGAGAAGTCCTAATAGATAATACAGTAATTTTTTGCAAGCAGGTATTTCTAAAGTTGGTATTTGAGATTGTCATCACGGTATCTTCTTTCTGAGGAATAAGTTTTAGTTTGTTTCTGCACGTATACACAACTCGAGAATGAGAACAAATAAAAGCTAAACAAACGCATGTGTTATATTGATGATCATGCAGCCCAGCAAAATATCATCTCAGTTAGACCGTCTTACAAGTTAGAGCATCGCGCTCTGCTTGAGGAAAATAAGAACCAAGAGTGCCATCCGATGTCAATACTACTGTACAGTAATGCTTTTATGCTCCTCACAGGATCAAGGAATATGAGCACCACTTCATTGTCATATCCCTAGCTCTGTATGCCATATTTCTTTTCATGTAAATGGAGCTTAGGGATTAAGTTTACAGAAGCATGAGAAAGGTAATTGTAACACAAAGCAAATCCAGAGCAAGAGAATAAGCAATATTGAGAAAAGCATTCCAAGTTAGTATTCCCATCAATTTGTTAACCACAGTGGTGACCAAACCAAAGATATGCATTGAAGCATAAACTTGCTACTGCCAAAGGAAGTAGTAACGAAGGAAGGAGTACTGAGGATGTACATATTTTCTACCAAAAGGTATCATGCTTAGTGCTTACACTGATGCAAGACTAGTTTTTCCAAACAATCACTTGATCAATTTCCAGGTACTTTGTTTAGTAGTATATGTTTTTCCTTGAGGTAACTTGTTATTGCCTCTACTGGTGTGGGTAGGAAGAAGTACAACCTTCATTGAACTTTTTACAAAATTACTCAGCACATCAGCACTAACATTCACAAGCATCCATAAAGCCAATAGCTCAACAAATACAACACTAAAATGAACTCAACACATGCAGAATTAAGCCATACCTGGACTTAATGGTCTTTTCAGCAAACTCAACAATACTGTCAGACTGAAATGAATCCCCCTGGAGGTTGATATCAATAAACTGCAAAAGAGAGCAGATATCTTTTACCATCTTCTGTTTCAAACCTTCCTCGATGTCAGGTCCAAGTTCAGACTTGATTATTTCCATCCTAAGTAATATCTGCAGTTCATGCCTGATAGATGCTTGTTAAGGTATACAAGACCACAAAATTTAATCTATCTACAGTTTACTATTGCAGAAGGTATACCATAGAAAGTAATTGCAGGGCTGAAACAAAAATAACTGCACATAAAAAGGATACTCTCGGATTTTGTAATTTGTGCTGTATTTTGAGGTTTGCTCTGATGCGCCAGATGCTGAAATGTTGTCTTTGTACTTCGACACAAGCTCTTTGGGTTTCCTCAGCAGAATACTGGAAGCTTCACAGGCAATTTTTGCATCAGAAGCATCATCTACTTCCCTGTGTTCAAAATACCTCGCTGCAATCTTTCCATGCTTAATCAACAGCGCACAGACAGACAAGCCAACCAAGCGTTCAGCTAAATTCCCCAAATCAGCATCTTGAGAGCAAAGACCTTGCTCAATCTTCTGAGGGACACTCCCAAGAAATGCTTCTAAATCTTCCATAGAAGAGAATGCTGAACTTTCTTCACCCACCGGTTGCTCCACTTTGTTGCAATCTGCTTCGTCCACTGGTTTATCCATGTTGTTATGATCTGCTTCATCCACCGAAAAATTGAAATGAGGAGCTGAAGCATCCTCTTCTGAAACTTGAATTTTTGTTTCTCCTTCATCCTTTGAGGAAGGACAATTTGCTCCTTTTGTATGAAAGCTCGATGAAGTACCACGAGATGACAATTTCACTTGTTTCAGCCAACATTTCAAAAATCGCAACTTTTTCGATGTAGTGCCATACCTGCTGAAATACAGGTCTTCCAAGTACACCACCGGCATGCTGCCATCAGCATGATTGAGGAGCATATCACAGAAGGTGCTCCAATTGGTTGCCTCAAGTAGCTTACTGACCAGCTTGCTTCTCTTCTTCTTCACACTCTGCTCCTTTGATGGATCAGGCACGCAACTATCCATCATTTCAGGACTTTTTGCAACCACCTGTCCTACACCAGTGCCGTTCTTCTCGACATGCAGTAATGCGTAGTTCATCGAGAAAGGCACGAGAACACCATCTACAGAGTTCCCATCTCCATCAGAAACTGACACCATTGCGCAATAGTTCCTCCTATGAAGGAATACCAGAATGAGCTGCCAAATAGGCATGCCACCCCCAAGCCAATTGTTCTCATCGGCGAGCACCAACTCAAGGAGCCGATGTGGGAAGAACTCCTTGTCCACAGCTTCTTCGCTGTCACCCTTGCCCCTATCCTTTGGCGAACCACGGACCAGAACAACCTCGTCATCTCTGCTCATCAACTGCTCCCAATTCCCCACCTGACACACTGCTTTCACATGTATCCTGGACACACCATCGCCCCCCACCCGCCATGGCATGGAGCCAACCACCTCGACTTCACAGCCCTTGCAGACCAGTGGCTTCCCCTTCACATCGGCGATCTCCAACACCACCTCGCCACGCCCTCCACCTCCGCCACACCCAAATCCACCACCTGCCCATACGAGCCCCGGCGGTGCAACCGCCGACCCCAACACGACCGCATCGGCAGTCGTGAACTGCCACCCTAGCTCCTTCACCGCCTTCTGGATCCCCTCGCCGGCCGAACCAATGACCACCCAGCACACCTGTACGCCCCTCGCCGAAAGCCGGTCCCTCACCGGCGCGAAAACCCCCCGAAATCTCTGCACAAATCTCGCGTTCTCCCCGAATTCCTCGAACTCCGCAGCGGCCGTGAAGAGGACCACCAAATTGGGCGGCCGGTCGAAGACGCGGCGGCGGCGGCCGTGCTGGGGCTCGGCGTCCCAGGGGTAGTCGTGCTCGAGCTGGAGGAGCGACTTGGCGACGGAGGAGGAGGCGGGGACGCGGGGGTGCGGAGAGGCCGGGAGGGCGAGGCGGCGGAGCGGGGGAAGGGAGGCGAGGGTGGCCGGGTGGAGGTGGAAGGAGAGCGGGGTGGGGGCTGAGGGGAGGTGCCCGGGGAGGAGGGAGGAGGAGAGGATCGGGGAGAGGGAGGAGAAGAAGAGGCGCGCGGCGGAGAGGGAGATGGGGGAGGGAGAGGCGGCCAGGAGGGAGGTGGCGGCGGGGAGGACGGTGGCGAGGTAGGAGGAGGCGGACTGGGCGGTGGCGGGGGCAGGGGCGCTAGGGTTTGGGGAGGGAAGGAGCGGGTCGAGGTCGACGAGGAGGACGATGCGGTGGGGCTCGCCGGCGCCGGCCGTCATGGGCGGGCGGCGGTGGCGGAGGGGAGTGTGCGTGGGAAGGGAATTTGGTTGCGGCCGTAGATCTGTGTGCGGGTTTGTCTTTCTAGTGTGGCCCGGTGGGGAGAGGGATTTCCAAACTTTTGGCGGGAAGGTTGGACGAGCAGGCGAAGGCACACGGAGCTCGGGAGCTGGCTCTCTGCTGGTGGGGCCAACTCGACAGTGACAGGTCTAGGTAGAACGTACGAGAAGGGTGGCCGGCGATCAGCGCTGCAGGCTCGGGTGATGCCGTGACTTGCTCAGGGCTCCTTTGAATTGGAGGAAAAGTAAAGGAATTTTGGAGGATTTAAATTTTATAAAAAAAAATTCTATACATGCCTTTGATTCAAAGGAATGGCACTTTAGGATTTCTATGAAATTCTTATGGAATGGTCTATTCCAAAGGAATTTTGGAGGAAAACAAACATGAGGTCTAACCTCATTTTTATTTTCCTTTGTGTCAACTGAAGCAAACAAGGTGCTGAATCTGCTTTGAGAGCCACTGCTCACTATTTTAGTACTATCTTGATTAAGCAAACAATATATTATTAGAATTCCTGTGTTTTCTTTTTCCTACGAATCAAACACACAATCCTATAAAATTCCTGTGTTTTCCAATCATCTGTTTTACGTATGCATTCCTATCCTATTCTTCCATTTTTCCTATTCCTACATTTTTAAAATCCTACGAATCAAAGGAGCCTTTAGTTGTTTCTGCTCTTTGCCGGTGGTCCGTCGCTATCGGGCCATACCTAGTGTTACATTTGATACAGATATACAGAATAGTTTGATTTCATATAGACAGTGCTATAATTTCTTTTAAAGATGAAGCGTAACTATTTAGTTCATCCCAACACATGGGTATTGTGTTAGCTTTCCTAAGTTCTCGCCTATAAGACTATCCATTTTGCGGGTTCTTTTCTTCTTCCTTTTCTAATTCGATGCTTGACCAAGGTTAACGCAAATTTTAATTGTTCGATTTTTGATTGTCCGGTCTACTGTGTTCTTCGCCTGATTATTGAACCCGAAAGGTTTTTATCTTATTCGGAAATTTGGATGAATGGCTTCATCCAACCCACGCAGCCATCGCCTTCCTAACGTACAGTATGTTGGTGAATGCGTACGATTTTACAGCCGCTAGCCCGCTACTATAGTTCTAATCAATTCGTTAAGTCAGATAAATAACAATGAAAGAGACCAGCTTCAATCAAAAAACAACTTATCTGTTCACAGAAAATGGCATCACTACACATCTCGATGCCTTATTAAAAGAACTTGCCCAGGTACGAACATTCAGTTTATTTTGCTTGCGTGGTACGGGAAAGTCTGGAGTCTGGTGACAAGGTTCTCCCCCGACCAAAAAAATGAGCCTGTAAATTACAGCTGGACTGCCTAAATGACTTCTTGGATCATGAGACACTAAGAGCAACTGTGCAGCATTCTGTTTAGAAGAATTGTTCACGCAGCAACCTGCCCAATAAGGCTTGGACGGATCTGTAACCAATGCATGCGCCAGAGACGTTAACACATTTAGATGATAGCTAGTAGAGAGGATATATCGCTAATCACGTATTCATAATATGCTCAACAAAGTTTCAAGACAGACGACCATGACCAAGTCGGGAGCATGACAATGGCCCCCACAAGAACATTTTTGCCTTTCAGAAAGCAGTATCTAGTAAAGGACAAAGGCATATTCGTTGGATTAGCTGGAGGGCTGGAACATGGAAATGGTAAGTTGCCACCTGCAGCTCATGTTCGTTTCCTAATCGAATGCAGTAGTTAATAAGATAATTACATACATTCATCAATAAGGTGGCTCTCCCGTATAAATGATAAAACTTCTTTACTAAAACTAACAAGCATATTAAGTGCACAAATAAAAAAGAATTTCTCTGTATTATTTTCCATTAAATCCATTAGAATGAAATTCATGCAGGGGAAATTCAACAGGAACACTTCTAAAATGAAAGAGGTCAAAGGAAAAAAGAGAATTGCAGTACATACCTCTGGTAGCTTCTTTCTGAAGACCACTTCTAGTCTAGCATCCAACGTGTTCTCACAGATGATCTTTCCATCTCGGGAAGCAAGTACAACTCCACCAGAGCTAAATTAGAACGCACAAGAGTAAGCTTTAGACATTGGAATCCCATGATTTTATTCAACTAATGCAATATAGTTTCTGCTGGTAATAATAAGAACAGATCTAGAAGGAGATTTACTCCAGCGAAAGGATCACTCAGATGGAATAGAAAAAAAATGGCTATAGCACTTGGAAAAACATGTGAACACATAGGATCGCAATGCAAGACAATGTTTACACATTTTAACAAGGAAAAGAGCCAAAGCCACAAAGAGGAATGCTGGCAATGCGGGGTAAACAACGCGATAGCACAGCCGGGCAGCTACGGCTTCTTCAGGGGAGAGATGAAAATGACTTATTCTTTTCTTTCTTGCTTAAGGAATAAACAAATCTGCCTCCTCTTTAAATAGAGAGGCCCTACCAAATAACTCTAAGAGTCGAGAAAAATCGATAACTTGGCTTTTAAGTTACTAGCAGATGGGAAGGGTGCTGTCGTTGACAAACTAAAGATGTGGCGCTGTTGCCACTGCTGCACATAACAGCTGGATGTAAAGATCCCTTTCTAATGCCCTATTATCATCCATGCAACATGGCAATTGGACACTCTTGTAGAAAGCAGAGCATACTTGTAGTGGATCAATCAGTACTCTGTTTCAACAATAACGGAGAAATCAGACATCCTTCTTCTGGTTATTTATGAAGTTACTACACGGCATACACCATTTGCATTTAAGCATGTTGCATTCAATAAAGACATTCATAGCAAACCAAGAATATCGTAAAAATCAAGCCAACTTACAACAGGTTCTGTCATAACTCAAGTCAAATACTTGACAAATAAAAATGCAATCTAATCATATAGGAGTCCTTCAAATGCTAATGTGCATTCAGGACGGAAAGCCCTGATGAAAGTTTGGATAGTATCAAAAATGATGAATTTAGTAACGTGTGACATGAAGTATGAACAAGTGCAAGTAGAAATAATCAAAGGAGGACTCGTGGCTTATTGTCCACAAAAGATTGCAAGTATTACCAGGAGAGGCCATGTGCCTGATAATGACTGGGAGCAGACGGCAGATAGACATGACGATCTACTACTATTTCAGGCAGATATACATTTAATTTTTCAGCATATTCATTCCTTGCCAACTCCAAAACTGATTCAACAAGCTCAAGGTCCTCCTTCCTGCAGCGGAGAATCACCGCTGACTCTTTCAAACGCAACAAGCTCTGGTCAGGGAACTTTTTTACGTTAGCTAATACTCAAGCATCAATAATACTCAAAATTTCAAATTATGGAAGATCACGTGAATAGAGGCTATTAACAAAAGGTAGGTCTAAGTCACTCTATTTACACTATGCACATGGATAGATATGTCTAATAATTCCTCAACCACAGCAACTAATTATATGCTATTGTGTACTCATGTTACAATAAAGTCTCGTAAAATAGAAGAATATGAAGAACTAACCCGTACACAAAGTTAAGAGCACAGTAGAAAAAAATGTTTTGAATTCCATTCCAACAACTAGAAATGTATTGATGCATGCTGTTGCTAAAATGAGCTATCACTTGCAGAGTTGCACGAGCTGCAACAAATTTCATGCTTCAATGCTTCATATTAATGTTGGAGAAAAAACATGCAAATTCCTCTCTGCTGACCTGAACAATAAGTATCCTGAGGAGTGTCTTGTAAGTTTGGTGATTTTGGCTTTGGTAAAGTAGCTCTTTGCCAGCTGACTCCATCATAGACTTTACTAAATCATCTTGAGCTTGAAGAACTTCAATTTGGGAAGCATTGAGCTGCATTGAGTATTCACTGCATAACATAGCACACAATCAAAATTTATAGAGCTATCCTTCTGTTTTTTTTCTTTATGGCATCTTAGATTTATCAAGATGAGCAAGCTATGATGCCAAAGGGTGAAAAGTAAAAAATCATGATGACTTATGAAGAACAGTTGTATTCTCCAGTGTGCAATTTGTAGAAGAAAAAATAAATAGTACAATCAGGAAGAAGAGCTTTTACATTTTCTTCTTGATATCAACTTGCTTCTCTTTCCGTTCATATTCCTGCCTGATCTTCTTCTTTTCAGTTTCCACTATTTGTAATTTCTCAATTTGGAACTCCTGAGGAGTTATCATTCTCATCAGCTCATTGAAAAATTTCAGAGTTTTAAAAAGCATTACAGCAAATCATGACAACACTCAAGCTACGCTCTCCCGTGATATCCCAATTATCCAAAAGAAACTGTAATTCGATGGAAAGGGAACGGAGTAGTTCACGGGAAGATGTATCTAAAGTTCTAACTTTTCACTTATTTCTGAATTTCCATTACATAGTAGTACACAATTTTGTGATAGAACTATGATGTTAGCAAATGCAGGACAAATGGATGTCGAAAATAGCAGTAGCACTCGAATAGAGGTGCACTGCTTATTTAGCTTATTTTTACGTGGTACGAGAATCAGTAGCAAACACAATGTCGCAACACAGGAAAACGCAACATTATTACTAGCATAAAATTCGAACAGTCCCACACAACGCGACGAGGAATCGCTAGCGAACGCGATCCAGAACGCAACTCCAGTAAACCTCAGGCCCCGACCTGAACCTCTTACGACACCGCCATTGTCCGATCCACGCCCCGCCGCAGCGCATTGCGCGGCCCTAGCAACAACGTAACAAGATCCGGACCCTCCGCGACCCGGATCTCGACGATCGCAGCCGAGATCCAAACATAAAGAGTTCCCTAGAAGAGAACGCCCGGTGGAAGGGCAGGGTTTACCTCGTCGGCGGCGGCCTCGATCTCGGAGGCCTTCTCGGAGGCGGATGAAGTCCGTCATCTGCTTGAGCTGCCGCGCCACGTCCCTGTCGTCCATGTTCGCGGTTGGAGAGAGAGAGAGTACCCCCATGTCAGATCCTAAGCTACGATCGACAACAGATGACAATGAATAGTGATTTCTGGTAGCAATTTGGAGTGTTTCTCCTCAATCTCAGATGTATGCATATTGAGTATGTATGTTTGTAGCAGTTTTGCAAGATTTGACGATAAGGAAATTGGCTACAACCCAGCCTTTTATAGGTTTAACGTAGCAGGTAAATTAACAGCTAACTACTCCAGTTAACGGAAAGAGCTAACGGCGAGAATATGCTATGTCATGGCTGATGTGCGGAAGACAGTGTCTGACAATGCCCCTCCCACAGACATTCCTTGTCCTCAAGGAATCGGTGCATTGGCTGCCCAGGCTTGCACTGTGGCTTTGAAGAAGGCGGGAAAAGTACGCTTAATGAAGTCAGCGTCTTCCCACGTCGCTTCCTCTGGAGATAGATTTGCCCATTGGATCAGCCATTGAACAACGGCTACATTGTGGCGGGGAATCTGGCGAACTTGAAGAACGATTTCGGGAGCATTATGGATGGTGCCATCTGAATGAATGAGCGGAAGATCAGGGCTCGGAACAGTTTTGGAACCCAGGTGCTTCTTTAGCTGACTGACATGAAAAACGGGATGGATTTTGACACCCTCAGGCAGAAGTAGCTTGTAAGCCATATTACCGACGCGTTGAAGAATTTTGAAAGGCCCGTAGTATTTGCTGTGGAGTTTCAGAGGACCTCGGAACCCAAAAGCAGCCAAACGATACGGCGCCATTTTCAAATAAACCATATCACCTTCCTGGAAAGTGCGCTCAGTACGGTGTAGATCAGCGTATTTTTTCATCCTTGATTGGGCCAAGAGTAAATTTTGCTTGAGCTGGGAGAGCATGTCCTGCTTTGCTTGAAGAAAATCCTGGGCATCCAGATCGGCAGGTCCAGGAACAGAGAGTTCACTGATAAGAGGAGGAGGGAACCCATACAAAGCTTGAAAAGGACTGATTTTCAACGCAGTGTGGAATGAGGTGTTGTACCAGAATTCAGCCAAGGATAGCCAAGATGTCCATTTCTTTGGAGCACTGAATGTCATGCAACGCAAGTAATTTTCGAGGCATTGGTTGACCCGTTCGGTCTGACCGTCAGATTGAGGGTGATAAGCCGAACTGTAGCGCAATTGTACGTTCATGGACTGAAAAATGTGCTTCCACATATTGCTGGTGAAGATTCTATTGCGATTAGAAATAATGATAAGAGGAGGTCCATGAAACTTGATGATATTGTCAATAAAAGCATCAGCCACTGATTCCACCGTGTAAGGATGAGAAAGGGCAATGAAATGGGCGTATTTAGTGAATCGATCGACCACTACCATGATGACTTCTTTGCCCTGGGATTTAGGGAGGCCTTCAATGAAGTCCATAGAAATATGGGTCCAAGCCATATCCGGGACAGGAATGGGATCGAGCAGACCTGGGTAATGGCATTGCTCATGCTTAGAGCGCTGGCAGACGGGGCAAGTAGCTACCCAAGTTTCCACCTCTTTCTTGAGACCCGGCCAATAAAACAAACGTTTTATCTTCTGATAAGAAGCACGCATGCCCGAATGACCACCCACTGCAGAGGTATGTAATGCAGTAATTAGTTTGTCACGAAGAGAGGAATTGTTACCCACAGCTATTCGGCCCTTGTATCGAATGATACCAGAATGAAGAGTAAGGAGATGCAGGATCCGGAGGTGAAAGCAAGAATGCTCATACAAGGGCTTGAAATGGTCATCAGAGAGGTAACTGTCTGATATCTCCTGAATCCACAATGGCTTCACCTCTGAAATGGCCAACAAGTGACAGAATTGCCGTGAAAGAGCGTCTGCTACTGTATTTTCTTTCCCTTTTTTATACTCAATGGAAAAATCAAATTCCAATAATTTGAGCATGAGCTTGTGTTGAATTCCTTCGGCCAATTTCTGATCAGATATATATTTGAGACTCTGCTGGTCAGTTTTGATAATGAGTTTATGGCCCAAAAAGTAATGGCGCCACCTCTTCAGAGCCTCAATGATAGCCAGAGCTTCCTTTTCATATGTCGACATGGCTGCGTTCTTGGGGCAGAGGGAAGTGCTGAAATACGCCAGAGGCCTACCCTTTTGCATAATCACAGCACCTAAACCAGTTCCAGATGCATCAGTTTCCAAATGAAAGGGCATAGAGAAATCTGGGAGAGCTAGTATGGGCGCCGAAATCAGGGCTTGTTTGAGTGTAAGGAATGCCTGGTCGTGAAGAGGTGTCCACTGAAATTGACCCTTTTTGAGTAAGTCATGTAAGGGGCGGCAGATGATGCCAAAATTCTTGATGAATCGTCTGTAATAACCAGCAAGCCCTAAGAAACTGCGCAGTTGGGAGACGGAATTTGGGGAGTTCCATTCGGCGATGGCCTTGATTTTGGAGGGGTCAGTAGCAACACCATGACCAGAAATGATGTGGCCCAAATATTCAATGTGGGAAACCCCAAAAACACATTTGCTCATTTTGGCGACGAGGTGATGTTGGCGTAGGAGGGAAAGAGTAGCATGTAGATGCTGCAAATGAGCTGCTGAAGATGGACTATAGACAAGTATGTCATCAAAGAATACCAATATAAACTTGCGGAGGTGAGGAGCAAAAATCTCGTTCATAAGAGCTTGGAAAGTGCCAGGAGCATTCAAAAGTCCGAAAGGCATTACCAGGTATTCGAAATGACCGTGAGAGGTTCTGAATGCTGTCTTGTGTATATCGGGCTCATGCATTCGGATTTGGTGATATCCTGAACGCAGATCCAATTTGGAAAAAATGTGAGCACCATGCAATTCATCCAATAAATCCTCTATAACTGGAATGGGGAATTTGTTCTTGACCGTTTGTGCGTTTAATCGACGATAATCGACACATAAGCGCCAAGAGTTGTCCTTTTTCTTAACAAGAATAGTTGGGGATGCATAAGGACTTTGGCTAGCACGGATCACCTTAGCCTCCAAGAGCTGTTTGATTTGTTTCTCCATTTCGTCCTTTTGAGTATGGGGAACCCGATAAGGCCGTACCTGAGGAGGCTGAGAATTTGGTAGTAAAGGTATCCGATGATCACACGGCCGGTGAGGAGGGAGCTCAGAAGGTTCAACGAATACATCAGCAAACTGGTGAAGAAGCTGTTGAATCGGCCCAGCTAAAGAGTTCGAGGATGATGCAGTTAATTGCAAGGCACATGCCTGAAGGAGGAAGCCTGATGCGCCGTGATCCAACAGACTAGAGAGTTTCTCAGAACGTATCTCTTTCAAGTGTGGCACTCCTTGACATGTTTTGAAAGTAACAGGCAAGCAACCATCTTTGGTAATAGAGAATTCACCCAGTGGAAAATTAAATGAAATAGGACTGTGATGTGTCAGCCAATCACATCCTAATATAACCGAATGGTGAGGGAGGTGGAGCACACTGAAAGGATGCGTAAAGGAATGTTTGGCAATAGAAAAAGAACAAGCTGGGATGTGCGACTCCGACACAATAGTGCCACCACCAGCCACAATGATAGAGCGCGAAGGAGCTGGGCAAAGCACACAATTGGATTTGAGGGCAAAAGCTTGATCCATAAATGTCCCATTACTGCCAGTCAATGAGAGCCACTGTGGAATAACCACCAACTGAAATGAGAACGCAAGGTAATGGAGAGAGTGGAAAGGCTTGCACAGCTTGCATTGAGAGGTGCATAACATGTTCAGTTGTGTCTGGAGTGTCCTCTGGTCGATCAGAAATCAGGTCAGCCGGAAGCTCAGGGGGAGAAAGAGCATCGGGGTGATCAGCGTGTATCATGTGAAGGAGAGGCACTTTGGTGCACCTGTGGCCCGGAATCCATTTATCTCCACAGCGCCAACACTCGCCAGGTTTGCGTGAACGAGTGTGTGGGGACAAGACCATGTCATGCTGCTGTTTGCCTGTCACGGGCGGAGGAGATGTACGTCCTGGTGCGGGAGGCTGGTGACTGAATTTGTGAAATGATGGCAAATAGTTAGGATAGTGCTTCCGGGGTGGGTGACATGGTTCCATATCGGTGGCGAGCCAGTAAGCATCCGTGAGGGAGGATGGCCGCAAGGGGCGCAATTGGAACTTAATGCCGTCGCGTAAACCATTGACAAAACAACGAACAAACCAATGTTCAGAGATGGTGGGATTTTCCTCTGAAACTGTAGCCATAAGCGCTTCAAATTGTTCAGCATATTCCGCGACAGTCAGAGAATTTTGTTTCAGGGAATTGAATTGCTCCACTAACTAATAAGCGTTGTGGCCAGAAAGCGATGAGTGAGCATTTCACAGAATGCGGCCCAGGTGGGAGGGTTTTGGAGAATTTTGGAACGGCGCAGCCACACATCTGCATGGCCGGTGATGTACAAGAGGGCGATAGAAAGCTTATATTCATCCGGTGTGCCAGTCATCTGGAAGCATTTCTCACTTTGACGGATCCATTCCACGGGGTTATCTCCATTGAACCGAGGAAAATCAAGTCGAGGAACCTTGGTGATAGATTTGAGAAACTGAGCTCGCATGTCCTGTTCATAGTCCTGAGAATACTGAGCCCAGGGATCCCGAGGACGGCCAGGGATGACAGAGGGATGGGCACCGCTGGGTTTGTCAAAGTCCTGCTGATGAGGATGTGGTGGATGTGAACGAAAGCCAGGAGGTGTAGACCTGAGACCAGGAGGAATGTGAGTGTGCATGTGAATGCGACGAGTAAGCTCCTGCTCATAAGCCAGACGTCGACGGAGAGCGTCCAGGTCGGAGGTCTTGTGGTCGAACGAGGTGCCCGGTCTGTCCAGAATGGGAGACAAAGGTGTAGCATCCTGGTCGGGAGCAGAAACAAACGTGCCCGGGAGATCGTCAGTGTGCTCCGGTTTGAGGGTCTTCAAGACACCTGCAACGCCTAACATCTGCTGTCCCAACTCGCCCAAAGCAGTGTGGACTCCATCAAGAGACAGGGCGAATTGATCGTGCTTGCTCGTAAGCTGCTGCAGATCCGAACGCATGGTGAGAAGTTCCTGTTGATTGTTGAGGACTTCTTGTTTGAGAAGTTGGAATTCAGCGATTTGGTCGTCGCCATCCACCGAGCTCTTGGAACCACGACCAATACGCCGATCGGAGAACGCGGAGAGGGGATTTTACAACCGGGAAAAACCGGCAACCAGGCCCCGCGGACCGATCCTGCCGCCGCCTCGCTCCTGCGCCGCCGGAGATGCCCCAATTAGCGATGGACCTGGGATTTTACAACCAGCGAAATATTCGCTAGCAACCAGTCCTCACGGCTAATCGGCACCCGAATGAAAATCGCCGCCGCCAAATCGCCTCCGGAACAGAACGCCGCCGCCGCCAAGAAAGGGAAATTTGGGTGGGATTAGGGTAGGATTTTAGCAGCTCTTCAAGAACCAACCACCCCAATTCTGAATCCGCTGCCAAGGATTGGTAGGCTCTGATACCAATTTGTTAGATCCTAAGCTACGATCGACAACAGATGACAATGAATAGTGATTTCTGGTAGCAATTTGGAGTGTTTCTCCTCAATCTCAGATGTATGCATATTGAGTATGTATGTTTGTAGCAGTTTTGCAAGATTTGACGATAAGAAAATTGGCTACAACCCAGCCTTTTATAGGTTTAACGTAGTGTAGACTACCCGGTTTTAAGGCCGGATAAACCCTTGTGTTCACTGTATCGATCCCTGGATCAGTAGTCGATACACACAAGTACTTGATAACATAACCATGCCATACATCGTTTATTACAGACATCGACCATACTTGGTCTTTAGTTCTTACAAACCGGGCTTATTGGCCGAATTAAACAGCAGCGGAATAAAATACGGTGGATAGCCCATCTATATGCCGAACCACAGGCAACAGACTGGGGAGAAACCCTACGCCTCGAAGTCGCTGTCGCTATCGTCAGACTGGTATTCCTCCTCTTCGTCTGGCCACATAACAAGCCAGGTGAGTACATTGAATGTACTCGCAAGCACTCCGCCGGGGAGTTTAATACGGATATGAATATGCTCGGAAATTACCAATAACCTGGCTCTATCCTATGTTTCATGTTGTGCGAGAAAGTAAGTTTGCATTTGAAATAAATACATAGATGTAAAAGCGATTTTATCAAAATTATCTCGACGCAGCGAGATAAAGTACTGCTCAAAACACTCGCCCGTTGCAACGGGGAGTTCACTTTTGTGCTTACCGTTACAACGGTACAGCACGATACTTACCCGGTTCCACAGGGAGATGCAGCTCGCCTCGTACTTACGGGGTTCCCAATCACCCGGTTCCTCAGGTAGACGACGCTCACCTCGTACTTACGGGGATTCTAGGGTTTGCCCGTAGCTACGGGAAAACCCGACTTCACACCTCCCGGTACGACGGGAATTTGGCAAACTGTCCTACGAACACGACGGTTCGCGTCCTTAATCCCTTAACCCAGAAATCCTTTTTGGGGCTCAGAAAGCCAGACTACTTTAGTGTGGCCCGACCAAGTTCGTCCATGACCGCGGACGCGGCTATTCGAATAGTTTTAAACACTCTGCAGAGGTTGTACGGCTTTACCCACACGATGTAGTTCCCCCTGGGCATGTTGCGCACACATGTGTCCAGAGCTTGTACAACGAGACTCTTCACCGCTGTGAACCCAGCCATGAACCCGTCAGAAGGACATGTCCCACACCTAGCTTGAGTCAGTATCATCGCTACAAGGAGGTTGGTGTTCCAACTCTGTGGCGAATAATACCTCGTTAAAACCACGGGTTTATTCTCTACAGGGGTTAAACCCACCCCATCTGCACTCTACTAACTGCCCACGGGTTCATGCTAGTTCAGGTCGGCTACTAGATCAAGTCCTTCCCACAAAGGACATGTGGTCGTACTGTAAGAATTGGCCAAACGGCACTTAAGACAGGTCCTTAGGTGATCCGAGAAGGACTCCACACCACTCCCAATAACGGGCAGCGAGAACCACGACGGGCCTTACCTCGCTCTTTAACAACTCCCTGCAAACACCCTTCATTACCAACCCGGATCAAAATCTTCTCCCTTTTTAGCTCGGTTCCACATAACCATTTCACGGTAGAATATCCCAACCCATGCATATCCTACCTTCCATGCACCTCTACAACCGGACGCGACGGTCCGTTTCGATATTCCATCACATGAAATATGGGGTGTTGCCTCCTTTTCCTTTTCGAAAACCTAATTCATCTATTGCGGGGCTAAGCATATGTATATATAAATCTACACTACCCTAAGTTTCCGATAAATCTTCGGAGTACAATAGTCCTAAGGCGACAAGGTTTACAGGGTCGGACTAGGGTTTCCTATCATCGGTGATAGCTACTCTACATAAAATAACAGGAATAAAATATAGCATGCATGGTTTGAAAACAAAATAATATTTCGTAAAACTGGGATTCAACATGATCAAGGGCGGAGGGCTTGCCTGGCAAGTCTTGGCTCGGTTCCGGACGCGGGGGTGCTTCGGATTCCTCCTGACGTGCGTACCTCACACCGTTAACTACACGTTCGGAAAACTTCGAATAAGAACCAAGCATCACAAGAACGACTAATAAAGGTAATCATGCATGCATCAAGGGCTTCATAAATTTTTCAAAATGATTTTTCTCGGATGTTGATTGGATGCGTATAAAAGATGCATGCACTCCTAGGGTTAGGATGACTAGGGTTTTTAGGGTTTTACGATGATAAGCTCTTGCTCCTAGGGTTTTGGAAATCATGCATCATGAGAAATACTAATGGATTGCTAGGATGTACACAAATTAACCCTAATCCTACTGGACATTTGGAAGGAATCATCGATTCGACTTAGGTTTGGAAAAAGGACTAACACTACAAATGCACACTTGTATGAATTAGGGTTAGGGTTTCAACGGCGAACACTTGTTTTCTTTTAGCTCCTGGAATCATGCCTCATATGAACACTATAGCTCACTGGATATATGAAGAGGTTTGGATTTAACCTACTGGACATCTTGGTTTGAGACCTAATCGAACTAAAATCGAAAAGGGTTTAAGAGATACAAATGCATGCATGCGACTTAGGGTTTCACCGCTAAATCATCCTCTCTTAAACTCGAACTAAGCAACATGAATGTATGTATGAATCTCTGTGCAAGGCTTCCTAAAATGCTCATGGTTTCATGCTGGAACTACCTAGGGTTGAACATAATTCAAAAGGGAATTCAAACACATTTTGAAATTTGAACTATGTACTGGACTGGGCTGTACAGGGAGATATATTGGGATTTTCGAAAAATGTCCTATATGAAAAAGATGGGAAATGAAATTCTGAACAACTTTTATTTGGGGAGTTTCTTGAGAATCGGCCTGGAACTATGCGAACCGGCTGAACCAGGGGAGAATAGTGTATGGGTTCAGAGGAGAAAAACTGGCTGGACCGGGCGGCTCAGAGGGGATGACGTGGGGGAAAAGTCGGCACCGGCTTCCACTTATTCGGTGGGCCTGGCGGGGAGGTTGGCCCACCTGGCGGCGACCCCCTTCCTCACTTACCGGTTCGGGGAAGGTGATAAGTGGTGGGTCCCGCCTGGCAGTCGGACGAGGGCGCGCCACCGGCTTGGGTAGGGTTCCGGCCGGTGCTCCGGTGAGCTCGACGGCGAGGTTTGGGCGTCTCGGCTACATGGGGTCTTTTGGGGAATTGGAGAGTGCAACGGGGAGAGGAAGAGGAGGGGAATAGGATGGCGGTGAGGAATTTTGTTGGGGAGCCCGGCACGAGTTGGATTGTTGCGGAACCGAGAGCCTTGAGCTTGAGCTCGGGAATGGAGGAGGAGGGGTTCTGACCCGATTGGAGCTTACCTGGGCTGGCGGAGGGGAGGAGGAATGGGTTGGGGAGGAAAGGAAGAGCTGCCGCTGCCCTTAAGTAGACCAACGACTGAGCAAGGGTGTACCGGCCGCGGGTCCATGTCTGGGCATGCCGGTGAGGGGGAACGGGGCCAGGTCAATGCTGCGCATGGTTCGGGGATGAACAGGGAGCGGCTGCGGCGCACTGGCGGAGCTGTCCGACGACTGGGACAGCAGCGGCAGGGGATGCCATGGCAGGGTGGCATGGCTAGGCGCGTGGGCGCGTCCAGGGCATGTCTGGGCGCGGCCCGAGCGGCACACCCGTGCACCAACAGGCTCAGACTTGAGGAATGGGTGCCTGAGCATGCCTGCTAGGCTGAGTTGACTAGAGGGGAGACATTGGCAGTGGAGAGTCGACATGGAATCAAGGGAATAGGGTTAGCACTGCCTTGCCATTGACAGCACGAGTAGACATTGGGGTGGAATCCTGTAGCTTTGACCTTGCACTGAGATGGGGATAGGGTGAGGGGAATAGAGAAGATGCCTGTGCTGGTTTAAGAACTGGGAGCACGAAGACATGGCTTGGCTATTAAAGGTACAACGTCATTGGACATTTGCCATTGTAGACATGAGATGACAAGGGGGTTGAAACCCTGTGGAGCTAGGGTTTGTTTCTGAGGGATTCGGCTGCTGGAAATGAGTGCCTGCGGATGACAATTACTTTGGTCTGCAGTTGGGGCATGGCAGTTGGGAGTTGAGTTCAAAATCAAAGGGAGAAGACGGAATGCACAAAGTGCTCGATGGCTGCCTGGCTAGATTTTGCACTGGAGGTAAAAGGTTTTTAGAGAAATGGAACAAGTTTACAGAGATGAGCTATGTGGAATTTTCTGGAATTTTCTGGGCAAGAGTCAAAGGGGTTGCAGTTCAAATGGGGAGATTTGATCAATTTGAATTCTGAATGCAATTCAAAATTTTTGAACTGGACTTTCAAACTTTATTTTACAACTTGGTGAGGAATATACTCATGAAGCTACTGGTAGTTTTCTAGACATTTTGGAGAAATAAAAGTGCATGCGATAACACTTTCTTAATTTCTGGAGGAGAAAACCTAATTAGGGTTTTGGGCGACAGATGGGGTTTTTAGGGTTTCCGACGACGGCAGGGTCGTGGTAGGGTACGGGAGTAGCTAGGGTTTGACTCGGGAGTGCCGGGAACAAGCATCGACGGCTTGCCACTAGGGTTAGGGTTTTGGGGCGACGACGAGTATATAAAGTGTATGTGGACTGATTAGGGTTTTGGGGATGCACATGAGATGATGGGTTTTCGAGTTCAAAGAAAAGATGTGGAGACATGAGGGGTTTGAGAACTCACTCCCGAAGGGAGGGGATCTACTTGGTCATCGTTGGTTGTTAGGGTTTGGGTTCGGACGGAGTTACGCATATAGGGTGCGTGTGTCTCGTTAGGACTCGGCCTTTTATGCACCTGCGATGGTCCTTCATATAGTGGAGATTGCCAAGAGGGTTAGGGAGTTCTGGAGATCTATTTTGAGGACGGAGAAAAGGTGGCAAGGTGCTTGTGCATGCATACGCTGGAGATTTTTAGCATATATGTGGACAGTTGAGATGGTAGAGGTAGGGATAACATGCGAGGGATTACGGTGTGGACTAGCACGGTAGATGGTAAAGATGGATTGGTTATCTGGTAGGACGGATCAAGATATTTTGAGTTCCGGTAACATGGTAGAAGGGTACAAAGTTAGTTTGTAACTCGGTGATTCGATAGAAGGGGTGAATAGGAAATAGATATTTTGCTGACATGGTAACATGGTGAAAAGGGTTATAATCATGGTAACGTAATATTTAGGGTTTTACCGTGCAGACGGTAAAAAGGGGACATGCGGGGTAAGGGTGTAGAAAAGGGGTGCGGGTGTATATATACATATACATGGATTCATATATATTCCGGTGAGGGGAATGGTAAAGTAACCGAAGATGTTTTCTCGATCCTGTGGTGGAAAGGGTTTTACCGAGGAGAGGGGTCTAGGGGTTGGAGGGTATGTGCCACATACACTGAATTATTGTTGGCACATATGTGGTGGTATGCGGATGGTGGTGGCATGCGACGACAGGTGAGCTGTGGTTAGGTTCAGGTCACCGACACGCACGCATATGTATATACATGTTCGAGAGGAGAAGGAACAGAGAGAGCCGGAGGTTAGGGTTTGCGTATGTGCGGATACACAATGGTAGGAAGGGTTTGCTACGGTTGGTGGAAGTTCTGCCGCGGCGGAGAAAACGGTCAGACGGGCTGCCATGGCAGAGATTTGTTTGCCGCGGCAAGGACTTGGGAGAAAAAGGGAATAGACGGGGATGTCTTTGTGCCGGGTTTCAGGCAGGGTTAGGGGCGGAATAGGTTTCACTCGATACACTGCTAATTGGCATTATTAGCAAAAAGTTTTCGTTGACCCTGATTTTCAGGTTTCGAAAATTGGGGTGTTACACGTAGCAGGTAAATTAACAGCTAACTACTCCAGTTAACGGAAAGAGCTAACGGCGACAATATGCTATGTCATGGCTGATGTGTGGAAGACGGTGTCTGACACCCTAGCCCTTCTTCTCCGGTGATCGCCGGGTCGGCGGGCGGGCGCCGCGGCGGTGGGTTTTGATTTCAAGAGGACGTCGATGCGGGTGGCCTCGTGGCGATTCGTTTTGTACCAGGATGTGGTCGCGTGGGTGGGGACTGGGAGGTAGACGAGGATCGTGATCGGTTTGCACCCAGTATTTACCGATGCCAATGTGTTGGTACACTAATTTTTAGCAATGTAAAAACTCATCAATATTTAACAATTTTGACTAGTAATTAGTTGGCAGCTAATTTTCATGCCAAATTTTGGCAAATCGATTTTAGCTATCAATTGGTTAGGCAGAAAAGTTATCAAAATTTGATGAGACGGATATGGACGTCAGGACGTGCCCAGAGTTTGGAGCCAAACCAATCAGTATCTAATATTTGTAGATTTTTCTAAATATAGGCTAGACAAAATTTAACTACAAACTAATCAGGCTCGATGTTTTGCACGCAGGCCCCTCGATATTCTCAGCGTTCGTGTCTGATCCGAGTTTGGATTTGTACGCGTCTCTCAAATACGGAGAAAAGTATGTTCTGAGACTGAGGCGCCACTTTTGCTTGTATCGTAGCAGAGTTACCTCTTAAGCCCTGGGCACATCACCGTAGCAGTTAAAATCCTACCCCTCTTGATCTTAGTTTTAATTGTATGTTCATGTTGTAGAAGTGTCTATGATGCGAAAAATCAGTTGATCATTTTACGTTGCCAATTCCAAGTGCTGAATTAATACGGCACGCTTTTCCAATTCCAATTGCTGAATTGCTCTCGAATCATAAATTAAAGGTCTGAAACAATGGCAACACAAGCGCTGAAACGGCCATACACGTACACAACAATGAACAACCGAACACTAGATAAACAGGAGTGCGTCTCCTCTTCCACATGATCATATCCACAAAGAACCACGAGACCAACATACACACGCAGAAGAGAAGATCAACGCAACCAGAGAATCCGGTGAGCATCAGATCACCAGATTTTTGCTACGAGAATGATGCAAGGATACAATCTTTACAGCGCTACAACGAGCAGCAAGCTGCTGCTTGAAATTTATACTACGTACGGGGGCGCGTGGCTTCAGAAGTAGGGGAAGCGCGCCATCATGGCCGGCGGCGAGCCGGACTCCTTGCAGAGGGAGTCGAGCTTCCACCCGGGCAGGGAGACGGCGCCCCAGGGACGGCTCTCCTTGCTGCGGCCGGCGGCCGTCGGGGACGGTGTGCCCGGGCTGATGGGCTCCTTGCTCGCCGCCTTCACCGCGTCGACGGCACCGCCGCCCGCCGCCGGCCTATGCGCCGGAACGATCGTTATCTCCGGCATCCGGCTGCTGCTCCCTTCCATCTCCTCGCTTTCTATGCGGTGTCGGAACCTTGAGAATTTCTTGTGTGCCTATATGCCAATGCTAACACAACGCAATCTGCTTCTCTTTATGTCATGATATTGTTTGTTTTATATACGGGAGAAGACAGCGATGTTTCTTTATTGTTGGAAGCGGATAAGATCAAGTCATCTTCTTCGTGGAATTATTGATCTAGATATTGATGAGTAGATAGTGAACCTTGACAAAGACCAGTAGCTTTTCTTTCGTGGTTGGTTTGCCTTATCCTCTTTCTGTGGTAAATTTGTAAATTTGGCTTTGACAAATATACATATACCACAGTAAATTCAAAATGATGGTTAAATAAGTAACAAACTGTCAACAAAAACATCTTTCCTATTATCACTCAGCAAACAAAATGGCCACCAAAATTTCAGTACCATGGTCCATACTCTAGGTTCTCATGTTAAAGCCTAAATATAAGTAACATGTATGATTCACCTTGATATAAATAAATCTAGAATATGCTATATCAAGATAGAACTGAAGATCAGACATACATACAGTGAGCACTTCTACAATAGAACCAGCGATGTCAGACTTGGGACTGAGAACTATCATAGGCCGAAAAGATTGTCATTGGTGCCAAAGATGGATCCACCAAACTGCCTAGTGTTCGAGTCTCCACCATCCAAGGCAGATGGGAACCTGTCGAGCCATTGGGTGAGGTTTGGGCTATCTGAATCCTCCACCCACGGCGAGGTCATGTCAATATCATCCAACGCGATTGGGTCGCCATCCCCCTTCTTCATCATCCTGGAGTCGGAGTGGAGCGTGAGGTTGTAATGCACGTAGGCTTGGTCGGCCAAGGCCTCCTTATCCAGCTTGTTGCGCTTCTCAGAGTGGCTCTGGAGGATGATGCTCCGGTCCCTTTGGAAGGTCAGGGTGCTGCAGACCTGGCTGACTATTCTGACAGCAGCGTGTTGTAATGCCGGCGCTGAATCACCGTATTGTTCCCACCACATCCCTGGGAAGCACAAAGCTCATTAGAGTACATTCAAAGAAAGAGAGATATCGAGCATACAAGATGATAAGCAGCCTTTGCAACATCTTCAACAAAGATCAGTAAAATGGAAATATCATCATGGCTGTGACATTTATGTAGCTAGTGCCCAGGGCCCTCATAATGCAAAGCCACTTGGCCAATTTTTGAAATGTAAAATTTAGCACAAGGGAGAAACCCCCAGAAATAACTTTCTTATGGTCAGTGCTCCAGGATGAAATACATTGGCAGAGCAACTCAAGAAAAGAAATTGGCCACAGGAACAGATAATTTACTGTTTGAGTGTCCCACTTTGTGTGGTGTTGCCACATTGAAAATTGTTGCTGAAGATATCTGGAGGAGACTGTCTCAATAGGTGGTGTAATTCTAGCTCTTCTAGAAATGCTTTTGTTTTGTTTTGTTTTGCAGCTACAACTTGGTTGATCTGGCAAATAACTGAATAAGAGACAATACAGCTATTGAAACGAAATTCGCTCATCAACCTATTGATGTCTTGTTCAAAATCCTATTTTACCTGCAGCAATGGAAGCCTCTATTATGGGAGGGAGAGCAACTCAAGATGGATCAGGGTATACAAACCATGAAGGTGTGGCTGGTCCCCTGGTCCGGTTCAAGGATGAGGCTGCTGCAGATGGACAGGGGATTACAAGTCTAGAGCGATGGTTTATATGAACCTCCTTTGTTTAGTGTCTTTGCATTTTGGAAGTGAGGTGTGCTCTTTAGGTCAAGGGGTGGTGCAATGCGCTCAAAATTGCTGCATGTACCTTCTGGATCTTGCTGGATGCAGCTGGTAACCACCATTTACTTTTTTGTTTATTTATGTAAGGATTGTAAGCCCATTATAACTTTCAATAAAAGTTGGGTGATGCCTTTTCTCTAAAAAATAAAACCAAAAATAATAATATTTCCAAAACCAGCACTTGATATTTGACTGTACACTGACTGTTCCTGTATATATCACATAAGAGTATATATGGCCACCAAATTCTACTTGCAAATTGTTACTGCTAAGAATAGGAACACGGTAAAAATAGCAACCTACTATTCAAGTGATTAATTTCTCGTATTATGCTGGTAAGTAATACCTGGGGAGGTGTTGTTGCGGGCCTCTTTAGCAATGTTAGAGGCGAACATCCCTTGTGCCTTGCGGAAAGCATGCAGTTCTGAAGTGATACCTTGCCTTTGGTCAGGGGCTGTAAGCACTTTATCCAGAACATGGTAGAACTCCTCCATACTAGTGAAAAATTTGACTTCTGGACTATACTGGATGCTTGGGTTCAGGAAAGCAGCTGCTGAATGAAGAGGCGAATGCAATTCTGCCTGCCATTTTTGCTCCACAATGTCCAGAAATGACTTGCATTAGTCTTCATCCATTATGTAGTATGTTCTAATAGAGTCCATCACCTTTGTCATAGACTCGTATATATAACCAATGGCAGCCTTACCTCCTGAGACATCCCTCATGACCCTCAATAGAGGTTCAGAAACAGCAGCTATCTCTTCAACTGCTCGCCAAAACTCATCGTCATTGAGGATCTCAATGCAGGAAATACTTAAAGATCTATTTGCATATGAAGAAGATGCATAGTCAGAGCTGTGAAACATTTGCTTGAGCTTTGATCTGTGCCTCAGTAATGATTGCAGAGTGAGAAAATCTGATACAGACTTTGTAATCCCTGAGCAAACAAGCTCCTGCCCTGCCATGCACGTCTTAATAAGATCAAGAACCCACTGGTTGTTGTAGATAAATCGTGTCATGGTTTGTGCTTGACAGATGCATCGGTTCACCCAATCGATCTTAGAAAACTCATCCAACATTGAGTTTACACAAAAAGATGCGCAGTGAGACCAAAAAATGGTGTTGTAGTTCTGCATGATCAGCTTATCTATATTGCCATAGTTTATATTCCTATCAGTGATAATCTGAACCACATTGTCTGGACCAACTTCCTGAATCACTTCATCAAAGAGCTCGTACAACCCTCTGTGACTTTTGATGTGTGGAGAAGCATCCACTGTTTCGAGGAAGAATGTCCCGAGTGGAGACGACACAGAAAAGTTGATTTGGGCTTTCAATTTGTTATCAGTCCACGAATCAGCTAATATAGTACAGCCTGTAGTCACCCAATCCTTTTCAATCTCTTGTGTTCTCTGCAAAAACCTCTGACTTGAGCTTGTGCAACCACTTTGTCCTCAAAACATCAGCTGACGGCCCTCGGAATCCCTGTCCAACAAGTGTATCCAGCATATGCCTGTATGAGATGGAATCTGCGATACTGTAGTCCAACTTATTCTCGAACAAGAATTCAGCTATGCACCGTTCTGGTTCCAATCCTGAAGCCGGAAGTGGCTTGTTTGCAGCACCCGATAGTCTCACTACCGGAGCAGGCACTTCCAGGCCAAGGAGCTGAGTCGGCTCGACAGCAGGAATAATATCAGAAGTAGGTGGCCCTGGAGATGGAAGCTCCCGTGTTCTTTTCGGAAGTACGGACAACTCAGCTATGCGTTTCCTCTTGAGAAGGTCGAGCTCCCTGCGCTCTTCCTTGGCTTCTATGAGAGCAATCATCTTTGCCCTGATATCATCCTTGACCCTGATGCAAGTGTTGACGCCTTTGCTCGGAATTTGAGACAGATGAAACTTGAACCTGCTTATACCACCATTTATAACCTTGTGGCAGAATCTGCACCTGACCCTGTTCCCGTCCAGCTTGTCACCATACTCCCAACAGGCATCCTTCTCCCGCACTGAAGCAGCAGACAGCAAATGATCACAAAACAGAAATGCAGCACATCGATGTTCGTCATATGAACGATTCGAGCTACAAATGAAGCAACTGAGAGAAGGGAAAATACTTTATGGTGAGGCGGAAGCCAATTTCAAGTCGATATCTGCAGAAGAGTTAAAGGCATGAATCTACAAAGAACTCCTGCTTATGATGACATTTGGTTATCTAGGAAACTGAATGCCTTCAAAAGTTAAGGAAAACTGAAATAAGCCAGTTCAACTGTTGGCGATCAGCAAGCATATCACAGTGTGTATATGTATATAATACAACACAAGTAATTCAAGGTATTGCCACTTCATTCATTAATTTTCTCCCATGAGCATGCTCTGGAAAGTTTCATGTAACAAGCAGAGGAGTCAAAAGTGTTTGTGCAACATTGGTCAAGATGAAAGTGGCAGCGGCAGCCCACGAGCCCGCTTACGCCGCCCGCAAAAAAGGCCTAAGTGGCCCACGCGGGTGCCCACTCAATCTAAGTGGTGTATGTGGACAAGCCCACAAAGCCCACAAGGGCCAGCGGCGTCGCTTCATCCTTCTCCTGTATGCCCTAGCAGCTAGAGCCGCCCTTCCTTCAGGCGCGCCGGTGCTACTCCGCCCGAGCCCGGCAGCTACTCTCCCTCCTGCGTCTTGGCGTCGTGCTTTCTTGCTGCATCCATGGAGTTGCCACTGCTTCAAGACGAGGATGCTGAGCAGAAGCTGGACTCCGTCGACGACCAGAAATTGGATGCGGTCGACGAGCAGCCGAAGCGAGGGGATGCCGTCGACGAGTTGCAGCAGCCAGGCGACGGCGTGGAGCCGCAAATCTCCGAGTGAGCCCCTTTCCTTCCTCCTTGTTTACTCTCAGTTTAGAATACGACTGCGATTTGGACGGATGAACAAGGCGAATGTATGTATATGCTCTGCCCATTTGCTGTCGGTAGCACAATCAGGCAGCAAAGCCTCCACCCAAACGCATTCTTCTTGTTGTAGGTGCTGTCATCCAGAAGCTAATCACACTCAAGCTTAGGAGAAGCCTAATTAAAGCACATCAACAGCTGCATAACCCACCTGATTCCATTTACGTGAACAAGGAGTTCCATACACTCAAGAGTGACATGTATATGTGGCAGAGAGTTCTGGAAGACGGATAAAATCTGAAAGAAAAGAAGGCTTCTAGTTCAGATTTCAGAGTCTGATTTCAAGCTAGTGGTGTTGTACTGGAACTGCAGCTCCATGTCCCAATCATCCGATTCTGCATGTTGGAGGCTCCTCATGATGCATTAACAATGTTTAATATTGTATTAAAAAGTATTCAAGATTAGAACATTGAGGACAAAATTTTTAGTGTAACACTAGATAATGCATCTGTCAACGATGCAATGATCAATCATTTGAGAGAAAATCTTCTGAGCAAGTGTATGCTACATAGTCAAGGTGAATTGCTTCATGTTCGTTGTGCATCCCATGTATTCAACCTGATTGTCCAAGATGGATTAATGGCAATGAGGGGTGTGATCGACAATATAAGAGACAGCGTGAAGTACATCAAGAGTTCTCCCTCTCGACCGGATAAGTTTAAAGAAATCATTGCACAAGTTGGGATTTCTTGCAAGAAACTTCCCTCTCTTGGCGTGGTCACGCGATGGAACTCTACTTTCCTTATGCTTGAGTCTTCACTTCCATTTCGAAGAGCTTTTCATGCTTTAGGACAACAAGAGAAGAATTACAAGTACTCTCCTTTGCCTAGAGAGTGGAAAAGAGCTGAAGTAGTTTATAAATTGTCGAAAGTGTTTTACGATGCCACCCAAGCTATATCTGGCTTGGCTTATCCCAATTCAATCTCTATTTTCAAGAAGTCTAGAATGTGAAGGTGTTGCTAGAAAAAGAAGCATCAAATCAAGATACTACCATTAGATCAATGGTTGAAGAGATGCAAAGAAAATTCAACAAGTACTGGTCAGAGTCATGCTTGACGAATTGCATACATGTGATCCTTGATCCTCGTTTCAAGTATGGTTACATTGAGTTTCGCCTGAAACAAGTCTTTGGAGCTGATGTTGAAGAACCCCTGCTTATGGTGAAACAAGCGATCAAAGGCCTCTTTAATGAATATTCTGCTCAGATGGGAGAGTCACTGATTGGCTCCACACAAGGAGAAAATAATGATGAGATTATGGTGGAAGAAAATGACCCTCTAGCTGATTGGGATAGACATTTAAGCATGCAGCAATATCAAGCTACTAATGAGCTCGAGAGATACTTGGCGGATAAAACATTCCCTCGCAAAGATGATTTCAATATTCTCCAATGGTGGAATCTGCATTCTTCAAAATATCCTGTGCTTTCTCAGATAGCGCACGATGCACTTGTCGTACCTGCTTCAACAGTGCCATCAGAATCAGCTTTTAGTATCGGAGAGCGGGTAATCAGTGATTATAGAAGTAGACTATCCAGCAAGACTATCGAAGCTTTAATCTGCCTCCAAGATTGGCTAAGAGTTGCGGGTGAGTTAAATTTTCAGTGTTCATTTTCTTATCACGGTGATATATTTGTTACTAAACAAATATATGTAACTTGTTTTAGGCCATTCTCTATCGGTCGATCTTGGTGATGATGATCTCCAGGATTGATCCCAAAAGTGAGGAAAATTGTTTTCCTGAGTTTGTTCACTCTGTGCTTGAGCTTTACTGTCGAGTAGCTTGACTTGTGTTCTTAAATACTTGGCTGTCCCTCGCCAATTTTGATGGACTGCTCTAAGTTTAACACTTGTTTGGTGCAGGGTCTGCAGTGGCAATGACTATACTGCAGTGTTATTTAACAAGAGCAGGTGAATGAGCAAGGTTGGGTTCCTTTGACACTAATAGCAGGCTTTAACAAAGTAAGTTCCCTTTGCAATTGTCATCTGAAGCATTATTCGATGTATATCCATTTTTAACATAACAGATCGAGTTTATTTTTGTCCGAAGCCTGTATCCATCTCATCAAGCTTGTTTGTGTTCGTTCAGATTAATGTAAATTCCCACTTCGTGTTCTTTGCAGGTCGAAGGATAAACAACAGATTTGCAGCTGATATTTCAATCTTTTATGTCTTCTTGACATGCTCGTGGAACTGTTTGTTGCTTTTAATTTGTTAGTGTTAGATTAGAAACTATTTGTTTACAGTGGAAGTGTGTACTGATGCTGCCACCATGTGCATTATGTTGATGCTTCTCTTTGCTGTTATTTTTGCTGACAAACAGATGCAGATATTACACTGTCTAGTTCTTGTGTAGTGTGAAACTGAAACAATTACCTGTGTATTGTGGTTTTGTCCACTAAACCCACATAATCACCGCTCCCGCAAGCGGACTGCTGTAATACCTGCAAAACGCATTAGCGGCAAGAGCGGCCGATTGTGCGGCGTCCGCGGGACGCGCCACTTTCATTTTGAAACATTGGAGCATTTGACAAGCTATTGCTCCTTGAATCCAGCCAATTCAAGAAATGAGGCTCAGCAAATGCTCTCAGGTCTGATGGTCCGAAGCTGTAGTGCTGCTCTGGCAATACATCCCCCAGAGTATACCAACAGCAGAAATGAAAACAAAGCTGATTTCCTTTATTCTTCCCCATTTGTTTTCCTCAAGTCAACCCATCGTCCAGAACTGCTCGAGTCCCCGATCACGATAACTTCAAAGGGTACTAAAACTTTAGACCAGATCGGCGAAACATCTGGGCGGAAACACATTAAGCGACAGAAATGGCGCTGGCCGACTTGACTACGAGTTACAATCGCTGCGATTCGCGAGAAATAATCTACCTACGAGACAAAAACGAGATCCGAGAAGGACCCGGGTTCTTCTAGCTCGAGCAGATCGCGGAAGGAGACGATGGAAAAGCTGCTGACCTGAGTGAGTCGCGGAGGAGAAGCTTCGGGGAGAGCGATTTTTCTAGGGTATTTCTCTTGTCTTTCTCTTCTCCCCGATTTTATCGTCTCGTGGTCGGGGGAGGCGTCGCGAGCGGAGTCGTGCGTGGAAGAAGGCTGAGTGAGGAGATATGGCGTGGGCCGCGGAATGCGGATGCGCGACGCGAGATACCACGAGATGGACATGACCTCGTCGCGCCCCGGTCTGCAAAGACGAGAGACGGCGAGAGAGCTCTCTCGTTTCTCGTGCGAAAAAAAGCTTCGCGACGCCATTTTTGGAGGAAACTGGGCCTTGAAAGCGGGCCTCCAACCCCAACGCTCGCCCCAAAAAACAAACCAGAAAAAAGAGTAAATTACAACAATCGTCCTTGAAGTCGCTGGCGCATAACAAGACGGTCCTCAAACACAGAAAGTGCTACAATACAGTCTTCATACATGACAACACGTAACATCTACGGTCCTGGCTACGGCTGCGGCTACGTATCGCCCCCTCCCCGCTGCCACGTCACCCAAACGCGCGGGTCCAGCCCAACCGCTGCGTAACTTTGCAATCGGCCCCCTGGTTGTTATCTGATTTCATTCCCCCTCCTCTGTCCCTTCGCTTCTCTGTTCTTCCTCAAGGACGACGACGCAGACGGCGGTTGCCGCGTGATCGGCGACATCGCCGTAACTGGAGACGGCCGATCATTGCAGATTTTGCAAGGAGGGGACGAAATTGTCGTCCCGTGGCGTGAGCGGCGGCGATGGCGCCCATTCAACGGGAGGAAAAGGGCCCAATCCCCAAGTACGGTGAGTTTCTCACCCCTCTAATCTGATGTTGTAGCTAGTAAATAACCTCAATTGTGGCCATTTCCCCCCTTTGCCATGTTCTGCACTTTACATTAGGGGTTTTATGTACACGTTTGCTTAGGGGTTAGGCAGAATCCTAGGGGTTCAGCGCCTATCCTCTAAAACTGTTATTTTTTGTATTTGACAGATGAAGGCACCGACTTCTTCACTGTTGAATTCATCCATGGAGGATTTTTTGTTGGTACTGGTTGCAACAGGGCATATCTGGATGGTAACAAGGTTTGCTATGATTATTGTGAAGCTGGTATCACTTGTATGGAAATGATGGCTGATTTAGTAGAGCATTTGGGTTATGAGATGGAAGGTAGAATTAACATATATTTGCTGCTTCCTGGTATGCAAATGAATGAAGATGGGCTGAAGTTGATTTCAAGGAACATTGACACAAATTGCATTAGGAAACTAGTTAAAGAGGGCTTCAGGTATCTTATGTTTTATCTTGATCATGAGGATAGCAATAGTGGAGATAGATGGGATGATGTCGTTGCAAATCCTAGTGCACACCTACCTCCTGTGATCAGTCCAATGAAGAGCAAGAAAGAGGAGAGTAATGAGGAGCATAGCATGGTTGTTGTTGATGACAGCAGTGCTGAGTTGATGTATGCATATGAGAGCAATGTAGAAGGACCAAGCAGGAGGGGTAGAACCAGAGCAAAAAAGAGGATGATCAAGAATTTTGTAGTGAATCTGACTCTGATGACTCAGATTATGTTCCTGAGATAGTTGACAGTGACTATGACCTGGAGGATGGGGATGAAGATTTGATTGTGGATGATGCAAATGTTGATGATGAAAAGAAAGGGAAAAGGACAGGGAAGCAGGTAGCAGAAGATGCAAATTCTGAAGATGGGGATTTAGAGCTTCCAGATTCAGATGATGAGGACATGAAGTTTAATTTTAAATTCTTCACTGAGGAAGATTTGAATGAGCCCAAGTTCCATGTTGGGCAGGTTTTCTCCTCTATTGCATTGGTCAGAAAAGCAATTAGGGAGTACAGTTGCAAGAAAAGACTTGCGATCACATTACCCAAGAATGATAAAACAAGGGTTGGAGCTAAGTGTGCAGATGGATGCCCTTGGTATCTATATGCATCTTATGATAACAGGACAAATGGAATTATGGTTAAGACATTCAGAGATGAGCACACATGCACTAGGAAGTGGCAAGTGAGAGCATTTACTGCCAGATCCATAGCTGAAAAATATGTTGACAAGATCAGAGCAAATGAGAAAATGACAATCAAGGGTTTAGGAGGAATGGTGCAACAGGACTGGAACATGAAGATTAATAGGCAAAAGCTTTGGAGAGCAAGGAAAATTGCATTGGAGATTATTTATGGAGATGACATTGCACAGTACAAGAAGTTATGAGACTATGCAGCAGAGTTAAGGAGATCTAATCCTGGCAGTACTTTTTTGTACAAGTTGCTGATGATGGACAGTTCCAGAAGTGTTATTTCTCATTTGATGCCTGCAATAGGGGATTTCTTAGTGCTTGTAGGCCTGTCATTTTCCTGGATGGCTGTCATTTGAAGACTCAATTTGGAGGCATTCTGTTAACTGCAATAGGAATGGATCCTAATGACTGTATATATCCTGTGGCCTTTGCTGTGGTGCAAATTGAGAACACAGAATCCTGGAGATGGTTCTTGGTTGCTCTTAAAGAAGACCTTGGCATTGTGAACACCTGTACATGGACAGTAATGTCTGACAAGCAGAAAGTAAGATATATAAATGCTCTTGTTAATATAAATGCTCTTGTCAATATAAATGCTCTTGCTAATATAAATGTTCTTGTTAATATAAATGCTTGTTAATAACTAAAACTATTTTTAATAATTGTTCATTACCAGGGTTTAATTAAGGCAGTCAGGGAACTATTTATTGATTCAGAGCATAGATATTGTGTGAGACATATCTGGCAGAATTTCAGTAAAACTTTTAAAGGGGATATATTGAAGAACCAGTTATGGAGATGTGCTAGAAGTACTACTCATGGTCAGTGGAGGGAGAACATGGATAGGATGTTAGTTCTTAATAAAGATGCTCATGATTGGTTGGAGGAGTTAGATCCTAAAACATGGGTGAGGGCATTTCAATCTGATTTCCCTAAGTGTGATGTGCTATTGAACAATAACTGTGAAGTGTTCAATAAGTACATCCTTGATGCAAGAGAATTCCCAATCATGAGCATGATTCAGAGGATAAAAGGGCAGGTAATGGGAAGAATCTGTAGTAAGCTGCAGGAAGCACAGAAGTGCCCAGGTACCATATGTCCCAAAATCAGAAAAAGATTGATGAGGCATGTAGAAGTAGCAAACACATGTCATGCTGATCCAGCTGGTCATGGGATATTTGAAGTGCAAGACAGAGGTGTTCAGTTCCATGTTGACATCAAGTTGAAAAAATGCAGCTGCAGGAGATGGGATTTAACTGGCATTCCTTACTGTCATGGTGTGGCAGCTCTGAGATATGAGATGATTGCTCCAGAAAGTATGGTCCACCAATGCTACTCTATTGAGACTTACTGCAAGGCATATGAGAACATTATTATGCCTTGCAAAGATGTAAGTGAGTGGCAGTGCATGTATGGCACTGAAATAACTCCTCCCAAAATTAAAACAAAGAAAGGCAGGAAGAAAAAAAATAGAAGGCAACAACCTGAAGAGAAAGAGGGCAGGACAGGGAGGAAAGTAGGCAGGGGTGGGCTGTTATGCATTGCAGCTATTGTGGAGGTACAGGACATAACATAGGTGGTTGCAGGGATTTCAAACTAGGGCTAAAGCCAAAGAAGAAGGGACAAAGGAAGAAAGTCAGAGCAGAACCTGAAGTTTCCTCTGATGAAGAAGCTCCTGCCATGACACAGGTACTGTGATTATGCAACTTTCTTTGATCAGTAACTCATTGATCTTTCCTCCAAAATTAATTCATCTTTGTATTTAGGAGGAAAACTTGCACACTATGGGTTTAGTTGGTCAACAACCAAATAATTATGAGGCCGAGGTCATAAATTCATTCTTGGAAGAGGTACAATTTGTTGTTTCTTGTTATTACATTATTAAGATGTAGTTTCTATTCTTATTATGATATTCATACTATGTTCATACAATATTTCAGCAAATTGATAGCCAGAACATGGAACCTCCAGAACCAGGACCATTACCTGGATCTTTCTTTATTGAATGTAATGTCCAGAGCCAACCCCCTATGCAGCCAACTATAACAAAAGAGGGCAATGTTCACAGAAAAAGAGAAGTTTTAGCATTAGCTAAACTGAGAGAAACAGCTGAAAAAAGAGAGGTTGCAGATCAGGCAAAGTTTCATGCAGCTATGGCCAAGCTCAAAGAAGAAGAGCAAAAGATTTTGCAAGCATCTCAAAAAAGGAAAGAGGAGGCTGCAGCAAAAAAACTAGAGAAAGAGGAGAAAAAGAAAGCTCATCTTCTAGAAAAACAATTAGCTGGTGAAGAAAAAGAAAAGCAGCTGAGGAAAGAAAGAAGAAAGCACAACAGGAGAAACAAGCACTTGCACATGCCAAAAGACAAGCTCTAGAAGCTAGAAAGAAAGATGCAGAGGAAGCAAAACAGAAGAGGGTTGCAGAAAGAAAGAGCAAGGCAGAGGAGAAGAGAAAACAGGCAGCTGATAACATTCAAGAGAACAAATGGAGTTCATGATATTCCAACAAGAGGAGCAAGAAAGGCTGGATGGTTTGAGAGAATTTCTTGACAGAGAGGAGAAATCGAGGCAGCAGGCCTGGGAGGGGCAGGTTCAGATGCAAAGTACAGCAAGGATAAAAGAATGGGAAGAGAAAAATAAAATGGCAGAAGAACTTAACAGGATACAAGCCGAGGAAGCAAGGCAACAAAAACCTCCAGCCAATGAGCAACAAAAAGAGAGCACTGTGCAGCAGCAAAAACAGTAAAAAAGAAGTTATTTCAGCCAGCCAATGTCTGGGTTCAAGAAACCAAGGAAAACCTCCATGTTTGATTATCTTAGACGCAACTGAAGATGCAAAGTGTTTTATGGTGTATTTTGTGAACTTGCTGCACTATGTTAAGTGTTTTATGCCGTAGCCAGGACCGTAGATGTTACGTATTGTCATGTATGAGGACCGTATTGTAGCACTTTCTGTGTTTGAGGACCGTTTTGTTACGCGCCAGCGACTTCAAGGACGATTGTTGTAATTTACTCCCAGAAAAAATTGCTCGTTGCCTCCCTGCAGTTTTCAGTTCATCCTGTTCTTCTACCTCCCGCAAGGCCACAGCCTGTTAGGGGAAGACGAGAGCGCGATCTCATCTAGATAGCCGTGCATGGGGCATCTACGCTGTGATGCTTGAGGTGTTCCGTCTGGTGCATCGCCGGCGGCTGTGAGGCTGGCTTGTGCAGCGTCGGTCGCGCCAGGCAGGATGCACGGCCTGAAGTTGTTTGATGAAATGGCTCAACGCGAAGACAGCGTCCGGATGAATGGGCACAAGGTGAGTAATCTTTCATGCATTGTTTTAGATGAATCCTACTAGATAGTATATCCGGAGAGAACGATGGGCAGACAAGCACTGCCTTCCCCTGCTAATGGATGAATTGTAGTCTTGGAGATTATTTTTGCTTCCGGAAAATGGAAGTCTTGGAGATTATTAGTGGCTTGCCAAGTGCCAACCATACCGTCGTCCAGCCGCAGTTTCTACAAATACCATCGTTGTCACTTAGCTGTTTTTCCAACCAAATGTTTTTGGGTCAAAAACAACCAGCTTGACCCCAGCGAGCAAGTTCGGCTAATATCAACATCTGCAACCAGAGGAAGAGGAAATTACCCTTGTCCTACGGCGAGGAATCCAAAAAATTTCCAATATGACTAGGACTTGCCATGAGGGTGTAAATTCCACACGTTTTGGCCTTAAAAGCAAGTTAACATCCTTGACTTGGAACGCTAGCCCTCTTGGTCATAGTC
Source organism: Stipa capillata (assembly GCA_019208055.1). Taxonomy (NCBI): domain Eukaryota; kingdom Viridiplantae; phylum Streptophyta; class Magnoliopsida; order Poales; family Poaceae; genus Stipa; species Stipa capillata. Next base: position 203,519 of record JAGXJF010001942.1, on the reverse strand, counting down.
ATGGTTTCCTTCTCCTATTTGGTTAGAAGTTGGGACATTGGGCCGGCTAGGACATCCACATTGTTAGTAAGGATCTCTTTCTAAATGGAGAAGGCAAGAAAGCACATGGCTTCGACGTCTTCCTTTGAAGTAATACTTCTCTACTTGATCAAGGTCTTGTCTTCTGGGTGTAAATTCGCGCATGCAACAGATACTCTTCTTTCAGGCCAATCTCTGAGTGGCAACCAGACCTTACTCTCAAAATATGGTGCCTTCGAGTTGGCTTTCAACTGCCTATATCCTCCATGTTCTTCAGATTATAAATTTGGCATATGGTACATTAACACTTGTAGCCCTCTTCTCGTTTGGGTGCCTGTTGCAGATATCTCCATCATTAACCCTTGGTCCTCGTTATTTAGCCTATCAGAAGACGGCAACTTAGACCTAACCAATGACGATTCACTTATTTGGTCGTCAAGTGATACAAAGAGTATATCTATTCATGCAGTTGCAATACTTCTTGACAACGGAAATCTCGTTGTAAGAGACCAAACGAATAGTTCCTTGGTGTTCTGGCAAAGCTTTGATAACCCAATTGGCACACTGCTACCTGGAGGATGGCTGGGATTTAATAGAATCACTGGCAAGAACATCTCCCTTAATTCCTATGATTCTTATGCTGCTAGTTCTAATTTTATTCTGGAGATAAATGCAAACCAACGTAGAGGCTTTATTATCCGGCAGAATAGCAATTATCCTGTCTATCCCCCTAGAAAGCATCCCCCTAGAAAGTATTCTGGCACTTTCCCCAGCTGGATGGGCATTCCTGAAGATGGAGACTCTTATCTCTTGTTAAATAATGCACATGTATATGTACAATTGGATGACAGCGGTTATGTTCATGCTGCTAAACTAGGGGATTGTACCTCTGAGTTGTGGTCTGCCCCATATAGTCCGTGCGACTTTGATTCGTACTGTAGCCCAAACAGAATTTGCATACAGTTCAACTCTTCGTGCAGATGCTATGATGGTTCCATCTCTGTTTGTCCGTTAAATGTGCCTCTAAACTGCCAATCTAATGTTCGCATTAAACAAGAGGTTTCTTTTCATCCAACAGATGGAGTATATAAGTTTCCTGACGCTCCACGGTCAATGGAACTCGGAGACACCAGAGAATGTGAAGCTGTTTGTTTCAGTGACTGTTCCTGTACTTCTTATGCTTTCAACAGAACATGCTTATGCCTTGTTTGGTTCAAAGGATTTTAGAAACATAGGAATAGAAAAAATGGAGGATTGGAGTGCCACATCCTCTGAATCCTATGGAATTGGAAAACAGAGAAACTGGTATCAGTGTTTGTTAGTTTGCACCATAGGAAAGATGCAGGAAATCATGACAATAAAATATTATTTCTTTTCAAGTTTGAACATTGCAACTAGCCGTTACAAACTGAGCACACAGCCATTGGGCTGCCCTAGAGCAAGCTCCATCCATATATATGCATACTCATCAGCTTATTTTCAGCCCATACCACATTGCCACACCCCTGTCTCAACTAGGCAACTAACCACTGCATGCTCCTGTGAAAAAGAGAGGGGAGGGGAAGAGAAAAACAGAGGGCACGGTAGGGGAGCCTCCTACCTTGCTGCTGGGTGGCATTGGAGCAGGGCGTTGGAGCAGAACCAAGGACAAGTCGCCTCGCGCTCATCTCCCCTTCCTTGGCCTCCCAACAGGTCTTTTCTCTGGAACATAGTCTGGATCTTGCTCCATCAATGCCAGCGTGCTTTGTTCTAGGAAGTCAGTCTCTGATCTGACCGTGAAGTCATTGTTTTTGCGGCGTGTGCCCTTAGCAGGTGACCCTGTGGTTTTTGGAGTTGTCCTCTCAGAATTGGATCGCTTTCTTCTACGGTTCTTAGAACCATTTTGTAGCTGCAAGCCCAATGGCAGGCTGAAATAGATAATCATATTACTTTGCTTCTGTAGTAACTTCTTTTTACCATAAATTGCATAAATCATACCAAGGTGCAGCTTCAATATCCTCCATAAACATTAATTTTGAGACAGAGCATGAATCATCACATGCAGCATCTGCGCAAGAGCAGCCAACAAATTAGATGTTGTCAGGCATCATATGATTTTAGCAGCTAGGAAATATAGCAAATACAAAGATGACAACATACGCTCATGCTTCTGGTGTGACAAGTCCACTATCTTCTGCTCAAAAGGAATAAAACATCCAAAGGTTCCACCTTCAAAGGAAAACCATTTTTCAGATCCTATGATAAAGGTTAGCATCATCATTCATGTCAGAACACATCACTGCATTTCTCATTTGATTGATACGACAGAAAGACACCCAAAAAATCATGTGTTCAGAGGGGTTCCAGTACCTTATTGGAACATGAATAAAGAATGATGAATCATATTTTTTTCTGGTCATCACCAGCTTGAGAGGAATTTGAATCAAAATGCTGTGATGGTACTGCAGAAGGTTTGTTAGGGACATCCAATATTTCCTCAGCACTTTCAACTTTTGAAATAATGTTAGAATAAGCTAAATTGTTGGTCCCGGAAAGAGGAACCTCTGATAACAGATTATTGTCATCTCCTCAAAAACCTTCCAATGCATTATGATTATTGGCATTGAGTTTTTCGCGGGAACTTGCAACTGTTGAAGAAAAAAAATGGTAGATGGTAAGACATTGTTCTTAGAGCTTAATGGCCCTTCTCAAATAATTTCTAAATTTTTTTTTGTAATCTCTACCTGGATGGTTACTAATAATGTCAACTTGCTTAAATTTGGAAATGTTTAAAAGATTTCCATTAATCTTTGGCCTGACTCTTTGAAGGTCCTTAGGAGTATCCCCCACCACAGAGTAACTTCGTTTGAAAACCTGCCGTTAAGTGTACAGAGATGAGTTTTATAATTCGAGATTTATTGATCATGCTTAATAGCTCAATACCCTTGGACAAACAGCGGTGAAATAAAACCGAATGGGCTTGAGTTTACCATATATCACATGAAAAATTAAATTTCCCATAAGCATAGAGCACTCACGGACTTAATCTTCTTAGCAAGTTCATTCAACATAGTATGATCAACTTACGGTAATCTGGAAACTTTGCACAAGCCCAACTTTTCATAAGAAACAAGTGCAGGGTGCATTTACTAAAAGAAAATCAGCCTACAAATCCATTTTTTTCATCTGAGTGTGAAACAGAGTACATATAAAGGCCTATGTGTAAATATATACTCGAGATAAGAATAGCTATATGACATCAGAAAGCAAGAATAGCTATATCATATCAGAAAGCAAAATGCAAATTAAACAATACTTCCCAGAAGGTCATCAATGGAACTAAACTAGATATACAAGGTATATAGTACCTTGAATAGGTCTCCTTCATAAGCAACTGCTAGAGATGCCTCTGCGTAGTCTTTCAGAACTAGTTGATTCGCTTTTGAATTAGCCATGTTCAGTTCAGATATATACTGGACAATTCTAAATTCAGATATATAGTGAGCAGTTGTGAAACCTGACCTTCACTTGGTTCCTCCACATTCTCAAGTAGGCAACTAACCACTGTGTGCTCCTGTGAAAACAGAGGGGAGGGAAAGAGAAAAACAAAGGGCACGGTAGGGGAGCCTCCTACCTTGCTGCTGGGCGGCATTGGAGCAGGACGCCGGAGCAGAGCATCACCGGCGTGCTCCTGTGCTTTACAAAAAGGTTAGCATCTCACCAACATAGCCCCTGAGAATATATTTCCTGCACTATACATTCATGTCTCATTGGGTTTATCCAATTAATTTTCAGCATCATTTTTTGCTTACCATGGCAAGCTACCGTCGTAGATCAGAAAGCGAAGATGAGTTCATTCTTTTTGTTCTTCCTACTATAGAAGGTGGAAACTCATCAAGTAGGAGAGATATGCACACTTCAAAACTTTCAGGAGCGTGTCGCGTAAATGAAATCTTAACAGGGCATGAGAAACTATGCAAAAGGAACTTTCGAATGGAGATTGAAGTTTTTTATGCTTTGGTTGACAAGTTGCGGGAGAAACAACTCCTCACTGATGCAAGAGACGTCTCGGTAGAAGAGCAAGTCGCTATGCTGTTGTATGCATTAGCAAAGAATGCAACTAATGAGACATTGCAAGATTGGTTTCAGCATAGTGGATACACAATAAGTGTACATTTCAGTGCAGTGCTTGATGCCATTACACAACTCGCTTGTGTCTACATACGTCCACCTTCTCTACACCCGATCCAATCTTGAGCAAACCCAAATTTTATCCCTTTTTTATGGTATGAGTACTACGATATACTATTATAATTTCAGCAAGTTCATTCAACATAGTATGATCAACTTAATTGAAAAAAGTTATATCTTACACATATATCTTTCATCTACGTAGGATTGCATTGGTGTTGTAGACGGAACACACATTCCATTGAAACTACCAGCAGATCAGCAAGAACCATATAGGAACAGAAAGCAAACACTCTCACAAAACGTCATGGTTGCTTGTGACTTTGATTTGAAGTTTGTACATGTACATGCTGGCTGGGAGGGGTTGGCTTCAGATGCAAGGGTTCTACAAGATGCACTAAACGAGTACCTCCTGGTAAATATTATCTTGTAGATGCCGGCTATGCAAATACACCACAATTTCTAGCTCCATATCGTGGTACTAGATATCATTTACAAGAACAAGGAAGAGCTCGTCAAAGGCTAGAGATTACAAGGAACTATTCAACCTTCGTCATGCACAACTTCGAAATCATGTTGAGAGGACTATTGGTATACTGAAAAATAGATTTCCTATACTAAGAGTTGCTTCACATTATCCAGTTCACAGACAGATTGACATATCTGTTGCTGCTTGTGTGATTCATAATTTTATACAGCTACACAATGGAGATATGTCCTGGCCTAATACTGCTCCTTTGGATATTGATCCAGAGAAGATTATTGTTGTACCAGATGGAGACCACAACTATCATGAAGATATACACGCATTTAATTACTCTAGAGAAGCCGGAAATCAAAAGAGAGATGCTATAGCACATCAGATGTGGGTTCAATACATATCACATAGAGCTCAGCAAATGTAATATGAGATGCAAGTTCCATTACCATTCTTGTACTCGAAACATTATTCTAGGGTACTTACCCTTATCGCACGTCACATTAGGTGCCTTTTAAATTCAAACCATGCTGCAGTGACTAATTGTAGGTCTATCTCACACGTGGACGATTAGCTACAAGTTGTTCTTGTGCTCTCTCGTTGTAATTAAACGAGGAAACAACTAACTTTCGCAACTTTAAACCAATGCATGGGATGTGCACACAAGCTTTATCTTTTTTTTCGAAAAAGTGATGCTGATTCCTCAATGGATTGCACGTTGCAATATATCCCTACCAATTTATTTGTACAGGGTCTCAATGAAATGACAGTATTTGCAGCAAATGTAAACATATACAAGCACGTATATGCATGTTAAGTTGAACAACATGTTCCTGCGTGCGTAACTTCATATATTTCATGCATTCTAAACTTACCTATTTTGAATTGACGTCAGAAAAACAATTGAAAGTAATATTCTTTCAACTTCAGCAACTAGAAAAATAAAAGAAAAGGCACCAGTAGCCATGTCAAAATATAATTTCAGAGGGACAATAAGGACAGGATTTGTTGATGCAAATTATGTTCCCTTCCTTGACATGATAAGTCTTAGATATGAAGCTACCAAAATAAAAGTGTTGCCATCTAAATACTACCAAAATAGCTATTTTGCACCTACCAAATAACCAAAAGTATTGCTACATACTGAATAAAAGCTTCACTAGCATGACCACAATTCTAAGTGCATAACAATAAACTATACCTAATCTTAGCTGCACGCAATCTCCCTTCTAATCCAAGCCAACCGAAGTTCATCTGTAGAGAAGGACAAGAAAAGTTTCTGTTCTCCTTACTTCTGAAGATATCTGATGCCATCAAAATATCACCTACTTGCAAGCCTTGTAACTTTTCAATTGTTGTGATACACTTGGAAATGCTGCATGGATCATCAAGCTTCTTCTCCTCAATTGCAGCAAACCGATCAATTTCTTCCTGCTTCAGTTTTAGGTATCGCTCATGGAACCCATCGTCACGGTCACGTTTCTTGGTTTTCCCACGCTTTGCTCCATGCTTCTCTGAAGATATCTTCATAACTCTTGATGGGGCCTGCGTATGTTGCATAGGAGTAGATGAATGTGGAAAAGAATCCAAATTGGCTTCCTCAACTTCATCATCGAAAGTAAATTGAAGATCTGACTCATTTTGGGTTGGCACAGTAGGTGATGGTGAATGATACATGTCTGTCGTTTGTGTTGGATGTGATGACAAAATTGATGCATTCTTTGACTTGCTAGCATAATGGTCCATACCATGACGAGTTCTCCCTTCAGCATAACGACCTATCGAATAATGTCTTTCTTTAAAGAAAATTTATCACAACAATCCAGAATATAATTCCATGTTGTACAACCATATAGTATGTTACAAAAGAAGAGTTAAGCACTACGAAAAGAAGAGTTAATAACTAAAAAATAGTAAGTGATGTTCACCTTCATAAAGAGGGATCAGTTCTTCATAATATGGGAATGTCTTGTCTCGCCATTGGAGGGCGTCCTTGCTGTTTCTACGAGCGGCAAAACTATCCCAAACATTATCCGGTGCGTCTACCATATGTCGCTCTCTATCCCATCCAAACCCACTTTCATCCAACAAGTCTTTCACACTTCGGTACTCTTTTTTCAGATCTTGCTCTTTCTGTTTGACTTGGGAAACAGTAAGTGATACATTGAACTTTTGGTTTATTCGACAAACAATATTTGTCCAAGCTTCCTTGCTCCAAGCATTTTGTGTCCGCAAACCTGGCACATCATGATCTTTGAGGAGCCGAATTAGGAACATCTTCATGTCGTGACTCCATTTAGCTCTAGAATTACACTTTGAGATCCCTAAAATTGAAACATTAATGTTTATATGATGTATCTAATAGCATAGAAGATATAATTAGTTTCGTGTGACATATTAGGTGCATCACATCACAGCAATACCTATTTCTTGATGAGACCCTTCTGTCACACCATCAGCTTCGGTATCAACATGCCGCCTTGGTTGAGAGCAATGGACTCTTCGCTCCATCAACCGTTGATCAGCCATCTGTAGTAGAGGGAAATAGTTGAGTCAAACTTGTCATGATTTTGTTTATCCCAAAGTAGTTGAAACATGTGTATAAACTTAGAAGCAATTGTGTCACGTATTTGTAATCAGCCATGTATCTAATTGGGTTACTTAGAAGCAATTGTGTCACGTATTTGCAGCTCATAGATGCAGGGGACAACAACAAATCACAAGAGAGAGAGAGATGGAGCAAAAGAACAGCCGTACTCTCATCGACATTTGGAATCCCAGCTGCAAGGCCAAAAGGAATGTAGGTTGGCATCTCTACGGAAAAGAATATCTTAAATTTATGGGCAAACAGAAAATAAGAAACATGTATTACTTCCACCCTGCAGTATCCCGTACAACTTTGACTCGTACAGCAACTGAGGATGCTTAGTCTTCACATTTTCCTGGAGAAAACACAAGAGAAAGTCCTTATCAGTCTGAACAGACCAAAGCCTGCAATCAGCGATTGCTTAAACAGATAATCAGGAGAAATGGACTGAGCGAGACATTTATACAACAATAATTCCCATATATAGTGCGGCAACATTTTGCAAAGCACACCACAGAAATAGGGATTATAATTAGAGCAAAGCAAACAAGTACATTCTTGCTGATGGACTTGAATATATGGATGTGGTTGGGCTGCAACTTCCCTCCATGGAAATCTATCTATTAATTTTTCCTCAATTTTTTTTGTAAACTATCTATGTCGTTTATATCTTGGGAACTAAAATGAATTATCATGCAAGTGCAGGAGAGCTTACACAGCTCAGTCCATATAATAGCATTCAGTAATACTTAAGCAGGAAAAAATTCAGCGTCGCTTCAATCAGGTACGATAGGAAAGTGAATTGGCATGCCAGTTCAACTGGGAGCTACCAGCTTGCGAAACATGAACATGAAGAACAACTTTTTGTTGTTGACTACCTATTATTTGACTACGATAATATTAAATGCCTCCTCGCGAGAATGCACCACTCAAATCTCTAGGTCTTCTTTTAGAGAACACACAATCCTCCAGTTAACTACCCCAAATCGAAAGGGGCTGATAATGGGGTTTTGTGAGGAAGGGGCAGTGGAGGTGGCGATGAGACTCCAGGCAGAGATGGCTGGGAAGGGATTCAAGGCTGGTAGTGACATATACCATGCGTTTGTCCGTGCCTATGAGAAGGCTGATAATAAAAGCAGTACTGCGACGCGGCACACCACGTGCGGGGGCAGGGCCACGCCAACCCTCCCCTCCGTTGCCGGCCGCCGTGAGGTGCGCCTGCGGCAGGTAGACGACCGCGCTGCCCCGCCGCGGCGGCGACACCACGGGCCCCGCGCACACGTGCGACAGCTGCCGGTAGAGCACCGGAGGAGGCGGCGGCGGCGGCCGCGCGCCGTCCTCCTCTTCCACCGTAAGGAGATCGATGCCCATAGCACCGCTTCGGTCGCGCCTCGGTTCTCCCCTTCCCTTCCCCTGCGACGGTGACCGCGCGCTCCCTCCTCGGCTGCCGCGCGCGCAAACAAGGTCGCTGGATGGGGGCAAACCTAGGGGAGCCGTGTGATCCCAGGGTGCGGATGGGGCCGAACGAGCCGTGTGAGGGCAGGGGGCGGATGGGGGCGAAGTAAATGAGGCCAGGGTGGAACGGAGACGCACCTGCTGTTGGAGATTAGGGCTGGGATGTCGCGCAATCGCTGGAGCAGAGGACGATGGAGGGGAACGGGGCAAGATGGTTTTGCTTGGATGTTTTGCTCGGACGGAAGCGGTGCGTTTTGGCGCGACCGACGCACGTGATGCGTCCGTTTCCCGCCAGGATTTTTTCCATGAGGTACAATCCAATGGAAAAATTCCTGTGAAATCACACATGAATTGATCCAGAGGAAAAAATCCTGTAGTTTTCATTCCTGCAAACCAAACAAGCATCACAGGAAATTTTTCTATGGAATTGAATCCTTTGAAAACCCTATACAAATCCTGTGAACCAAACAAGGCCTTACTGTGGTATGGGGAGCTGAAGAACACAGTAGTGCCTGGTCATGGTTCAAATGGATATCGTATGTATATTCGTTTGACCAAGCAAGAAAAATCGGATTCCAAGATTGAAATTGTTCTGAAGGTGGTAGGTGTGTTAACCCTCATCCTTATGGGTCTGGTTGTTTTCTGGAGAAGCAAACAAAAGTTACTCATGGATAGAGTAGTCAATTCCAATGGCAGTCTCATAATCTTCTCGAGCATGCAAATAAAGAAAACAACGAGAAGTTTCTCTGAAAAACTTGGAGAAGGAGGTTTCGGTTGTGTTTTCAAGGGGACATTGCCAGGTTCCTCTATGGTGGCTGTCAAAAAGCTAAAAGACCTTGGACAAGGGGAGAAGCAATTCCGAGCAGAAGTGCAGACCATTGGAATGATCCAACACGTCAATCTTGTTCGTTTATTTGGGTTCTGTGCTGAAGGAAGTAAAAGGTTGCTGGTATACGAATACATGGAGAATGGCTCTTTGAATTCTCATCTGTTTTCAGGGAGTTCTGCAAAACTAACCTGGGAGTTCCGGTACCATATAGCCCTTGGAACAGCAAGAGGCTTGGCTTATCTGCATGAGGAATGCAACGACTGCATTATACATTGTGACATGAAGCCGGACAATGTACTTCTTGATGTAGAGTTCTGTCCTAAGATTGCAGACTTCGGTATGGCAAAGCTTCTTGGTCGAGATTTCAGCAGGGCACTGACAACAATGCGGGGGACCATTGGATATCTAGCACCCGAGTGGATCTCAGGGCTGCCAATAACACATAAGTCTGATGTTTACAGCTACGGAATGATGCTTCTTGAAATCATATGAGGACGAAGGAATGCGGAGAAAATCAAGGAAGGGAAGTTTACTTACTTTCCCATCTTTGCCGCAGTCAAGCTGCATGAAGGAGATGTTGGGCCAGTTCTTTTGGCAGATTCTCCCAGAATCTGCCTCCTCCCCAGCTTCCCTCAGAATCTGCTCCCCTAAAATTTTTCACAATCTGAACTCCCCAAGATCTTATTAGTTTAGATTGTGAAAAATTTTGGGGGAACAGATTCTGGGGGAAGCTGGGGAGGGGACAGATTCTGGGAGAATCTGCCAAAAGAACTGGCCCGTTATGTGCCTGTTGGATAGCAGGTTGGAGGGTGATGCAGATGTAGTGCAGCTGAACAGAGCTTGCAGGATTGCATGCTGGTGCATTCAAGATGCTGAGGATCATAGGCCAATGATGGGGCAAGTTGTTCACATGCTAGAGGGGGTTCTGGATGTCCAAATACCTCCTATTCCGAGGTCACTTCAGAATTTTGTGGGCATGGAGGATTGCACTCACACTGCAGACTTATATAGCCTCTGAAAGACTAAGGGCCTGTTTAGTTGAGCTGTGGCTATTGACAAATCTGTTGTTGGCTGGTTGTCTGGAAAAGCTGATGTGGTTGTGGGAAAGTGAACATATGGTTTTTGGTTGATCCAAACTATCTATAGCATTTTGGAAAATGAGTACAGAAGCTTCAGGACATTACAAAAAGCTAGTAGAAGGCAGCTTTTTCAAACAGCTAAATTTGCACAAAGCCCACATCTAATGTTGGCAAAAGCTACTGAAAAGCTGGCCGTTTGGTTGGGCTACAGTTTTTTCCAGTGAAAAGCTGCTGAAAAGCCTAATCAAACACCCCCTAAAAGCCTCGTTCCTTTTGACCAAATCTATACTAAGAATTAAGTATTCATAGCATGTTTATTATGTAATTTCTAACCTGCAGTTCTCCCTTATTTGCCGAGGTTCTGAGTTGCAATTCATTGTACTCACATACTTATAATATCCTGCAGTTTTAAGCAAATGCCTTCACTTCTTTCTCTGCTGGCAGGACGGCTTGTCCATTGCTATTCTGAACAGCCTGAACCGTAAATCTTTATGTATTTATCTAAAGTTGCGCAGAATATGAGGCGAATGAATTGTCCTCACATACTTATAATATCCCGCAGTTTAAGCAAATGCCTTCACTTCTTCCCCACCAATGAAGCTTTCCCGCGAGCAGGGCCAGTTGCCAGACTCCTCTTCCCCACCGGTGGCCATCTTCCTCCATCACCACCGGTCATCATCGGAGCTCTACATCACCCTCATTCCCCTCTACCTCGGCCAGGCTAGCGGAGGTCGTGTTGGTGAGCTATGCCCCATCTTGCTCACCTCCTCGTCTTCTTTCCCTAGCTGCGCTGCTGACCAGGACCAGAGTTGCCACGCGGGTGCTTGCAGGAGCACGGCAGTGCCGACCGATCAGACTGGGCCGCCGATCGGTCTAACCGAACAGTTGGTATGGCCCTAACAGCTAGCCGATATGGCCATCACGGACCGTGCGACCGTTAACCGTTACGGTCTGACCATTGGCCGTATGGTCGAAATGGATATTAGGGTTATTTTTAGTTAGGGTGTTAATTAATCAATCGATGACATATGGGTCAACCTCAATTATAAAACTATTTAAATGCAAATTTAAATAATGTGAGTATGACATGTTGGACCTACCACATAATTAACGGGAAAAATAAAAGTGAGGCAAATTCAAATCTGTTTAAATGCAAATTCAAATAATGTGCGAAAGGAGCAGCCAACGGGGCCACTAGTTGGTGGGATGACCAAGCTGGCCGCCTCAATCTGCTGCCTGGGCCACCAAGTTTCGGCCATCGCTGCCTTTTCATTTGTAGATCTGTTCTGACTTCCTGATACCTCTCGCGAAGTTTTGCCTACATATACAGAAGCATTCGCATTGAGAAGGAGGAGAAGTTTTCAGGGACAGCACATGAAGCCTGCAACCACAATTTTCATCTCCTCCATCACCACCTTCATCTCTACCCATAGATCATCACCCACGGTAAGCCCTCCATAGATTAGACACTCCTTATACTTTATCTACTTCATCAAAATCTTGAGGATTTGTTTGTTTCATTGGTAGTTTCAATATGAAATTAATCTATCTTTTACTTTTGATAAATTGCATGATGTGTGAGTAGTCCATCGAGGCTATAGGATGTATAGTAGTAGCTACGTAGCGTTCTCACGATTATTCTGATGGCCATCCGTCTTCAATGTCATTAATTTGTTATGGTTGCCATTTATCTTTGTCATAACCAATTACTTGCTTGAGATTAATCTTATGCATTATTTTAATAGATTGATTGGTTGTGTATTGTGAATTGGCCATGCACGACACTTAGTGATACATTAGTTGGTAAGCACGGAGAATGGGTGTAGAGTAGCCAACCATGTGGTCCTCACTTGTATTTCGCTAGCGAATTTACTAGTATTATTCTAGCTCATGTCTTAATGTACGCTTCAAATTGGTGGTTAAACAAAGAGTAGATTGTATCTATCTATTACTAGTAATATTAACATCTCTTTTAATTCTTGTAAATTCGTAGTTGGTATTTTATTGTTGCATAATTTTTATTACTTGCTTGAGAATTGTGCTACTGAACCTGTAAACTCCATGCCTCAATTTTAGTTATTAGAACACCTCTCTTAGCACTTTTATTTTTATTTTTATTTTCTATTTTTTATTTATTTCAAAAATAGTTTCTAGATCAAATAATTACGTATTTAAATTGCTTATTGCATCCTAGAGATTCATGGCTATTTGAAAAAGATAGTCATGCATGTCGAACGTTGTTTTTTAATAATTTTAATGTGATTTCAGATTTAGACCAAGTGGATCAATCATTGTCTCCTTGTGGGTTCGACGCTCTTTCTCATAAAAAAAACTATAATTGATCATGTGCACTTGTAAGCCATCACCCGTGCAAAAGGTGCCACGCACAGAGGGCGCCCCACTTTCCCGGGCACTACCGTTAAGAGGGTGTTCTGCAGGGGCTCTCCCTGACACCAAGCATGGCAAGTAAGGAGGAATGGGAGCATTTCCTGGTACAGTTCCATCAGCATATTCTTATAGGATTTTCCTTTAGGCTCCATATAAAAGACTAAAAGACCAAAATACTCCTTGTGGTGTCTTGTAGCCCTAGGGGTAAAATTGTAATATGACACCTTTATCCCACCTTCTCTATAAATAGGACCCCAAGAGAAAAAAGGAGGGGGATGATTTCTTTTCACTTGTAACCCTACTTCCCAAGAGAAAGAAGCACTTGGACTTTTAGGACTTGGCTCCGCGCGCTCTTCAATTGCTCGTGTTCCCCAACGCGCCCCCGTTGGCCGTTGTAACCGAACGAGAGTGCCTATAATACATTGTTTAGGGTTATACCTACGACACTAAGGATCACAATTATGTCGTTTGCGTTTTATGTACAATACAACTTGTTAATATGGTTGTATATTCTTGTGAAAATATGGGTAACGACATGAAAGACTGAACAGCACGAACACAGTTCTGGTTCTAACATAGGGTACTGGATGTAACTCCCATATTAGATCTATTCGATCAATTTCAGGCCGTAACCTCGAAATGAACAGCAAGTAATTTCCAGAATGAACTTTGCAGCTCTCTCTTACAATCAGCACAGTTTTATGCCTTTGTTTCTGGTATTAATTTGCTCAGAATTCAATGCGACTCTTTCAGAGTCTATCTTGGAGCTTCCATGCTTCCATTTCACTCGTAGTATTAGCTTCCGGTTGCTTTCAGCGCTACTCAGTTTGGTTGGAGACTTGATATAAGCAATCATCAGTCCATGAATCCAATCTGCTTGTACCACCTTACTAAGTACTAACTGCTCTCTTTTGCAAGGGACTTCATGCTGCGCAGCCAGCCATCGGCGACGTAGCGGTAAGCCACCTCCGTCAAGTGGACGCCATCCCAGAACAAACGAGCAGATGGTTTCTCGCATATGGTTACACCTTCATCGCCGCAAAAAATTGCCCCAGGCCCTCCACAGCAAATCGTAAGAACATCCTCTTCAAACCCTGCAAAATTGCAACCATCAATTAAGCTTTACCACCACCTTCTGCAATCAGCCCTGCAGAATATAGTCCTGAAACATTCGTTGTTTGGTGCTCACCAAACTTGACAGGCGACTCCACCATCTCCATGATGGGGCCGAAGAGGTCGGCGTAAACGATCATGGTGTCTGGGTGCCGGTCCCGGAGCTTCTCCAGGGCCTCCTGCAGCAGCAAGTTGTGGTGCATCCCTATCTCGTTGTAATGTTTCAGTCATCCGGTTGCGGAGTCGTATCCTGCCGGGTCGGCGTCAGCGAACATGGCGAGCACCGGCGGCGTGCATCCCGACGGGATCATCCCGGGAACCACCAAACTCGATGCCCCATGCTCGATCAGCCTCTGTTACCATTACCACAACTAGATCAACCTACTGCCCCTGTTCAAGGGCTGCATTATATTGCAGGTTGGTAACTTGTTACATGGTTGGTTAATGGAGTACCTCGATGGCCATGGAAATGGTACTGATGACATCTGGAACGAACGACATGATTTCTTGGACGCTCTTGGTGAGGAAGGAGAAGTGGTAGTCCTTGATTCCAAACTCGCCCACGAAGAAGAGGGATCTACCAAAGAATTCCTAGCAGTCTGCGGCGCAAAAATTGTCACTCTGCATGCTGCGCATGCGGCTAGCTGTATACACATTTGCGTAGCTTTTTTTTGAATGTAGATTTGCGTAGCTTGAGTTGAGAACAAACCTTGGGTTGTACCGGAGAGTGAAGGCTTGAGCGACTCGAACCACTGCAGCTGCACGCCCAAGCTGGTGTTGAGAGGGAACTTGCTGGCGGGATCGGTACCCGGGTGTTCGCACACGAACACGTCACCGTGTACCCCCGAGGCCGAGCGTGATGCACGAGACACGGAATCGGGGGAGACCCGCCGGGAGCGCGATACGCAAGACACGCCGGCGGGTGCTTTTGAGAACCCGAAACCCCACACCCCCGGGAGGGACCCCGTCAGGGAGTGCGGCGGCTATGGGCTGCCCTAGGTCGACCTGATCGCCCCTAGGGCCTCGAGTCTCGTTGCCGTGAAACACGAAGAACAACGAAGAACGAGAAGCATAAAACAAAGGGAGAAAATAGTAGATGAAAAGATAATGTATTGAGTGCGTCGATTGGGAGAGTTCCACCTCAATCGGCCATATACCCTTCATATTTATAGGGTATGCCCGGTCTTTGAGCTACAATAGGACTCTATCTCGTACAAAGATATATTTCCATACAATCTTGAGATAACTTCCTAACCTGATCGATTTAACCGCCGTGATCCGGACTCCGCCTTGTATACGGGATATCCTTCCATATTATCCGGGAGCCCTTCCAAATCTCAGACTTTCCTTTAAATGCCACGATCAACTATTGTTCCTTGAGCCCCAAGTCAAGGCCTCCAGCGCAGAAAGTCTTCGTCTTAAAATCCAATGCCTCGGCCCACCTGTAAGAAAGTACGGGAACGTTACGACTTGGCAACCGACCTGGCGTGGCTGGGACTCGGATGCACCGTTCGGAGCCTGGCTTGGACCCATTCGGGAAGGCGAGTACTCGGGCGCACGAGAACTTAAGAAACGAGCGCTCGGGAATACGAGTACTCGGTAACACGAGTGCTCGGGGACGAGTACTCGGGGACATAGAGTGCTCGGGGTCCGGCACTCGGATCTCGTTAATGCTTGGAAACGAGTGCTCGGGGACATGAGTACTCGGTGGCGCGAGTGCTCGGGGGCGCCAGAACTCGGGACCGCGGGTACTCGGAAACGGGTACTCGGGATTCGGGGACGCCGCACCACTCGGCCTGAGCCACGATTCGGTAGCATTGCAGATCTTGCCCGACGCACTCGGCCCATCCGGGGGTACTGCCCAATTTGGTCGTCAACACATGCCCCCCTGTTTTCGGTATAAAGATGTGTTTTTACCGAAAATAATAAGTCATGTTCTTAGGGCGATGCGGACCATCTCATCGGCCATTTCTTCTCTTAGGGCGATATGATACATCGGCCACAGCACTTGTTATGCTTCTTGCCACACGCTCGGGTGGAACTTCTTCAGATATCTGCCATTGAGAGCTCGCGGCAGCAGAGTGCCCTGCACGGATTCTACTAAGTATGAGTTCCCAGGAACCACTCTCGCAATTCTGAAAGGACCTTCCCAACTCGGCGACCATTTGCCAAACTTATTATCCTTCGAGCCGATTGGTAGGATGACCTTCCATACTAGTTCGCCGACTTGAAAGTTCTTCGACTTGACCTTTTTGTTGTATGCTCTGGCTACCCTTAGCTTGTCCCTTTCTATGGCCTTTAAAGCAACCAAACGCTTATCGGCGACTTCATCAAGACCATCCATCATCAGATTGTAAAAGTCGACCGCCGATAAATCATTCTGTTTGGCTAATCTTAAAGCACTCAGATTTACCTCTACGGGTAAAACGGCCTCTTGTCCATACACGAGCTCATAGGGAGTCACCTTGGTAGCACTGTGTCTTGAAATCCTATGCGCCCACAACGCCTCGGACAACACCTCATGCCATCTCCTTGGGTTGTCTTCGATCTTCTTCTTGATGAGCTTGATTAGCACTTTATTGCTGGACTCGGCTAGCCCATTGGCTTGGGCATAATATGGAGAAGAATTGAGCAGCTTTATTCTATAGGACTCGGCAAACTCCTTTACTTGTCCCGCTATAAAAGAGGTACCTTGATCCGTCGTCAGAGTTTGAGGGACGCCGAATCTATGTATAATGTGCTCGGTTATAAATCGAATCACTTCCACATGTGTCATGTTCTTGAGAGGCACTGCTTCAGACCACTTGGTGAAATAATCAGTTGCTACCAATACGAACCGATGCCCCTTCGAGGAAGAAGGATAGATTTGCCCAATGAAGTCTAGTCCCCAACCTCTGAATGGCCACGGCTTGATAATAGGATGTAGCATGGCAGCAGGAGCGAGTTGAATATCACCAAACTTCTGACAGGCTTCACACCCCTTGTAATATCTGAAGCAATCATTGATCATAGTCGGCCAATAGAACCCGGCACGCCGTAATAACCATTTCATCTTGTGAGCCGACTGATGAGTGCCACAGATGCCTTCATGTACCTCTCCCATTGCAACTCTGCTTGATCCTCGTCCAAGCATTTCAAAAGAACTCCGTCGACCGTTCGGCGATAAAGATCATCGTCGATCAAAGTGTATTTGAAGGCCATCCGCCGAACAATTCGGTCTACCCTCTTACTCGGATCTTGTAAGTAATCAATGATCGACTTCCTCCAGTCTTCTCTGTTATTCATACTCGGTTTTCCACTGGCGACCGAGTCGGTGATTTCTGACTCGGCCTTTCCTACCGAGTTGGTCCCAAGCATCGGCTCTTGAGAAATATGAAAGACACCACGACTAACATGGTAGCCGGATGCTTGCTGCGCCAACTCGTTTGCAACCCAATTTTCTTGTCTAGGTATATGAGCAACACTAAAATAATCCAAGGTAGAGATTATATCTAGACACTTATCAAGATAAACATTAAGTGATTCGTCAAGACATTGATAAACTTTGGACACTTGTTGGACTACTAATAACGAATCACCGAAAGCCTCAATATGTGTGGCACCTATTGCGATCAGAAGCTCTAAACCGAGTAGCAAAGCTTCATACTCAGCTTGATTATTTGTGCAAAAATATTCTAAGCGGCATGAGGCTTCGTGGGTAGTACCATATGGAGATATGTAAACAACACCGACACCTTGGCCATTGCTACAGACTGAACCATCAAAGTACAATCTCTATGGTACTAGCGAGACAAGATCAACGTCAATGCTACGCTCGTCAACCCGATGTTCAACAATGAAGTCGGCAATGATTTGGCTCTTCATAGATTTCAAGGGTTCATAAGCCCAATCGTACTCGGTCAGCGCGTAAGCCCACTTGCCGACTCGGCCACTAAGAATTGGCCTATGCAACATATACTTGATGACATCGGTTTGACAGGCTACAGTGCAAGTACTAGACAGCAAATAGTGTCTCGACTTCGTGCAAGCGTAATATAGGCATAAGCATAACTTCTCAACGAAAGAGTACCTTGTCTCGGCGTCGAGTAGTCGCCGACTCAAATAAGTGATAGCATGTTCCTTCCCTTCGGCTTCTTGGGTTAACACAGCTCCAATTACGCCTTCCTCTGCTGCGATGTAAAGTCGGAAGGGTTCCCCATGCCTAGGCGCTTTCAATACCGGAGGGGTAGATAAATAGCCTTTGATCAACTCGAACGCCTCCTGTTGCCTTGCCCCCCAAGTGAAATCGACTTCATTCTTCAACCGAAGGATAGGAGTAAATGCGGTGACCTTCCCTGACAAGTTGGCTATAAATCTCCTCAGATAATTGATTTTACCAAGGAGTCTTTGCACGTCCCTTTTGCATGTCGGAGCTTGTAACTTCTGAATAGCTTCTATCTTTTTAGGATCAATTTCTATGCCATGCTGATGTATGATGAAGCCTAAGAACTTCCCAGCCGATACGCCAAAAGCGCACTTCAGAGGGTTCATCTTCAGGCCGTACCTCTTCATCCTCTCAAAAGCTAAGCGCAAGTCGGCCAGATGAGATTCAAAGGCGTCCGACTTGACAACTATGTCATCGATGTAGACTTCTAGTATGACGCCGAGTAGATCATGGAAGATTAGGTTCATAGCCCTTTGATATGTGGCTCCGGCGTTCTTCAACCCGAAAGTCATTACTGTCCACTCGAACAAGCCAAGGAACCCGGGGCAACGAAAGGCCGTTTTGGACATATCCTCTTCGGCCATGAAGATTTGATTGTACCCCGCGTTACCGTCGAGGAAGCTGATGACCTCGTGTCCAGAAGCACTGTCAATAAGCATATCGGCTATAGGCATAGGGTACTCGTCCTTGGGTGAAGCTCTGTTCAAGTCTCTGAAGTCGATGCACACCCTCAACTTGCCGGACCCTTTTTTCTCCACGGGTACGATGTTAGAGATCCAGTCGGCATACCTGCAAGGTCTGATAAAGTTAGCTTTAAGTAGTCGACCGATCTCTTCCTTGATCCGGTCATACATCTCGGGATTGAATCTCCTGGCCGGTTGCTTAAAAGGTCTGAAACCGGCCTTGATAGGCAACCGATGCTCTACTAGCTCTCGGCTTAAACCGGGCATCTCGTGGTATTCCCATGCAAAGCAGCAAACATATTCTTTTAGCAAGCCGACTAGCTTAAATTTACAGTCGGCTTTCAAATTCTTGTTTACAAACGTCGGCCTTGGACTCGAACCATCCCCTATGTCTACTTCCTCTAGTGGATCGGCCGACGCAAAACCTTGTCCTAACTTATCCATGTTATCCAACTCTTCTATAGACTCGTGCACATCGTTCCTATTGGACCGATACTCTGCGAGTCGCTTTCGTAACCACTCCGAGTTGTGATCCATCTGATTACTTCTTATCTTGGAGCCGATTGCCATCAACCGGCTTTGAAGATGTGGGTACTCGGCTGCTTCCTTTGGCTCTAGGGAAGTCGGCTCCTGAGGATTTGCCGGGTTGTAGCCGACTCGCCACCGCATCGACCAAGGCAATGAGAACCGTGTTGGGCTGAAGTCGGTCGGCGCCGACTGGCTTTAAAGATACGGGCACGAACCCGTCCTTTGTGGCACTCAGGAAGTCGAACCCGGAAAGGTCTCGCCCAGACAGACACGTCGCATTGGGGTGCTGCCAGTCCACCAATGCGTCGGCCAATGCGACACAGGCCGAGTTGTCTGCGTGAATGACTTCGACTTCTTCCTCAATCCACTGTATAAGGCATTGGTGCATCGTGGATGGCACGCATTGGTTGGCGTGAACCCAATCGCGGCCCAGTATGACGTTGTAATTCCCTTGCACCTCAGCGACGAAGAATGCAGTGGCCAAAGTCTTGCTTCCAATGGTAAGCTCTACGTACATCACACCTTTGGCCTCTGTGCTCTCTTTGCCTTCAAACCCATTGAGCACCATATTGGTCTTCATCAACTCATTATCATGCAGACCTAACCTCTTGAAGACCGAGTATGGCATAAGATTCACCACGGCACCGCCATCCACGAGCATCCTCGCCACCGGTGTTCCATTAATATGGCCTTTGACGTATAGCGGTTTTAGGTGCCTCACCGGCTCTGTTGGCTTCTCAAAGATGGCGTTCTTGGGGCCGAAGTCGAACTGGGCTATCTCCCCATCTTCATCTACAGCACGGAACTCGGCAGGTAAGTAATAGACCATATTTATGTCCATACCTCCATGAACCGGCGTAGACTCGTAGTCCACCATTTCTTCTTCGTTGTCTTCCGTGGTGGCTACCGACTTCGGTGATTTGTCGAGTACAGGAGATGTGTCTTCGGGAGTCATCGCGTCCTCTGCTCGCTTAGGCTTCCAGACCTGCTTCATGGGCCGAATCTCATTGAAAGTTTCGTCCCTCAGCTTCTCGGCTTCTTGCTCAACCTTCTCCTGATTCCTCATGCGTTGCAGCCTTCTTTTCTGGGTTTTGGTCAACCCGGGAGGACACCAGGTAGGCTGAGTGTACTTGGGGTCTCTGGGCCTGCTCTTGCTTGTACCGGCTTCATGATCATTGGCCATAGACCCCTGCTGAACAGTGACTATATTGTCATTAGAATTGACCAGATTACTGATAGTAATCGGTCCCTTGCCGAGTTCGATCTCCATCTTTTGCCCGCCGTCTGTTGGGGCATTAGTATTCGGCGACTTAGCACGCCACACCTTTCCGGCTGGTCGGTTCGGAGAAGTCGGTGAGGACCGACTGGTATCGCCAACGAGTCGGCCTTGAGTAGGATGGTTGGCCTTCTGTGTCGGCCGACTGGCATCCCCAGCTAGTCGGCCCCGAGTAGGATGAGTGAGCCTCTCGCGGACGGGTCTTCTCAACGCCGACCATCCTGGGTGGAAAGCGTAGGGAACCATTGGGTGCTGCCCCCATCTTCCGTTGAGGTCGTCCATGTACGGCGCGTATGGAGGTGGCACCATCAATGGAGCCGGCATCCATGGCCCGTGCGGCCCGGCCTGATGCTGGAACCCTGGCCTTGGAGGTGATCTTGGACGTTTTAAGCGCGATGGCCGGTCAGGGATGACACCGGCCGCTTGGTTGGTATACTTGGAGAGTAACATATCGAAAGTCGGCTTCACTCTTTTGTACTGAGCTCTAGTTTCATTGGTCTTCCACTTGCCGACTTCCGGACTCTTGGGCTTGATGAACTTGACCCGGGTATTCTCTGGCATCGGTGGTTGCCCCCCGAGTGCACTGGTGTGGTCTTCCTGTACTCGGGATTGCCCCCCGAGTGCGTGGTTTCTGATAGTGATCTTCAATGTTTCTTTGCCGCCGGGTTGTTTCTCGAGCACGACTTCTCTTCCCGGGGCTTTACCGTCTTCTTTCTTCCGTGGTTCACCAAGGACCACGTTGTCTTTGTTAGCCGATTCGGCTATGTCGGGCCGAATCAAAACTTTCTTCCCTTCCAAATCCATAGCGTTCATGGGGAAGGGCTGCTTGTCGATTTGCATATCGGCGAAATTCAATCGTCCCTCATTAATAGCCGATTGTATCTGTCGCCGAAAAACATTGCAGTCATTAGTCGCATGAGAAAAAGAATTATGATACTTGCAATAAGCTCGCCGTTTTATCTCTTCAAACGGCGGTAAAGAATGAGATATTCTAATAATCCTATCTTGCAGCAAAGAATCAAATATTTTATCACACTTAGCTACATCAAAGGTGAATTTCATCTGTTCTTCATGATTCTTGCGAGTCGGTTTGAGAGCGTCACAAGTATACGGTTTGGTCTTGGAGGACCAAACGAACTCGGCAGCATATATGTTACCCTCATCGCCCGAGCTGTCGTACTCGACCATGTGCATCCTAGGGCGATCGGGTTTGGACCTATGAATCTCTTTGACTTCTATGCTTCGGCTTTCTTGAGCCAAAGCTTTTTGCAAGACTTGGTTGACACTTAAGAGCTCATAATTTTCTATCCTTTCTCGGATGTGGGTCTTCAACCCGGCCAGTACCAAGTCGGCCAAGTCTCTCTCGGTTATTACCAAGCTGTACCATCGGTTCTTTGTGTCCCTAAATCTTTTGACGTAGTCGGTGACCGACTCGTCGTGCTTCTGCTTGACCGATGTAAGATGCGTCAACTTGAGTTCATTGTCGCCGCTATAAAAATGATCATGGAACTTCTGCTCTAACTGTGACCACAAGAGTATAGTGCCAGGCTGCAAAGCGGAGAACCATGAAAAGGCGGTGCCAGTCAGCGACAAAGGAAATAGGCGTACCTTCAACTCGTTTATGGAACCCGCCTCACCTAGCTGCGCTAGATACTGACTGACATGCTCCCATGTAGTCTTTGTTCCTTCACCGCTAAACTTAGCGAAGTCGGGAACCTTGTAACCCGGGGGATACAGGATGGCATCATAGTAGTCGGGATAAGGTTTCTGATACATCCGACTTCTAAACTTCGGCTCGAGTCCGGACTCGGTAAACATCTTTTTCATGTCTTCCTGGAGCTTGGCTAAAATTTCGTCCGTAGAGGACGAAGTCGCCGTGGGACGACTGGCCATGGGTGCGGCCTGTGATCCATACGCCGAATCATGACTCGACATCGGCTTAACCATGGCTGTGTTCATAGAAGGTGCAATCAGACTCTGGTTCGGCGCTACCGCCGAACCGGGTATGTTCATGATTGGACTAGGGCTGGCGGGTGCGGCTACGAGTTGGTTGGTTTGACTAGGGCGTAAATTCAATGGCACGGGAAGCGCCGATGAACCTACCACCAAGGTCGGATCAGGGTTTATTATACCTATAGCCGTACCGGCGTTAGCACTAGATGTCGGATACGTGCTCCCCTTAGCACTTGTGTTCTCCATGAACGTGTTGTAAACAAGAATATTGCCTTCCGAAATATAACCCTGTATTTCGGCTATCTGTTCTGGGGAAAACGTGCTACTTACCGGGGTGTCAGCCTTCTTGCCGTGTAGAGGAGGGAATTTGATTTCTCCAACCGGAGTAATGTTCCCTTGACGATCCTTCTTGAAATTCGCGAGGAACGTCTGCAGATCTTCCTCCTCCCGCTTCTTCTTGTACGCTTCGAAGGCTTGGCGATGTTCCTCCGATAACTCATTGTAGTCTGGCTTGATGATGTTATCGGTGCTGATCTCGCCGAGTTGTGGAGTCTGATGATTGGACATGATGAACCAGAGATTCTTCCCCAGCGGAGTCGCCAAAAAGTGTGTTCGCACACGAACACGTCACCGTGTACCCCCGAGGCCGAGCGTGATGCACGAGACACGGAATCGGGGGAGACCCGCCGGGAGCGCGATACGCAAGACACGCCGGCGGGTGCTTTTGAGAACCCGAAACCCCACACCCCCGGGAGGGACCCCCGTCAGGGAGTGCGGCGGCTATGGGCTGCCCTAGGTCGACCTGATCGCCCCTAGGGCCTCGAGTCTCGTTGCCGTGAAACACGAAGAACAACGAAGAACGAGAAGCATAAAACAAAGGGAGAAAATAGTAGATGAAAAGATAATGTATTGAGTGCGTCGATTGGGAGAGTTCCACCTCAATCGGCCATATACCCTTCATATTTATAGGGTATGCCCGGTCTTTGAGCTACAATAGGACTCTATCTCGTACAAAGATATATTTCCATACAATCTTGAGATAACTTCCTAACCTGATCGATTTAACCGCCGTGATCCGGACTCCGCCTTGTATACGGGATATCCTTCCATATTATCCGGGAGCCCTTCCAAATCTCAGACTTTCCTTTAAATGCCACGATCAACTATTGTTCCTTGAGCCCCAAGTCAAGGCCTCCAGCGCAGAAAGTCTTCGTCTTAAAATCCAATGCCTCGGCCCACCTGTAAGAAAGTACGGGAACGTTACGACTTGGCAACCGACCTGGCGTGGCTGGGACTCGGATGCACCGTTCGGAGCCTGGCTTGGACCCATTCGGGAAGGCGAGTACTCGGGCGCACGAGAACTTAAGAAACGAGCGCTCGGGAATACGAGTACTCGGTAACACGAGTGCTCGGGGACGAGTACTCGGGGACATAGAGTGCTCGGGGTCCGGCACTCGGATCTCGTTAATGCTTGGAAACGAGTGCTCGGGGACATGAGTACTCGGTGGCGCGAGTGCTCGGGGGCGCCAGAACTCGGGACCGCGGGTACTCGGAAACGGGTACTCGGGATTCGGGGACGCCGCACCACTCGGCCTGAGCCACGATTCGGTAGCATTGCAGATCTTGCCCGACGCACTCGGCCCATCCGGGGGTACTGCCCAATTTGGTCGTCAACACCGGGGGATCCCCGTCGTGGAAGAAACCAGCGTCGAGAGCGGTGGCGCCCCCGACGGCGAAGTTGGCGCCTCGGCGGAAGCTCCCGTTGTGCGCTAGGGAAGGCGGGACCAACGGCAGGCCCAGCAGCTGAGCTGCAAAGCAGAGCAGAAAAGTGAGAACAGTGACCGGCCGGCCACGCACCTCACCGCTCACGTTTGTTGTACAGATCACAATAGTCGTTGGAGCTAAGCAATAATTAAGGAGCGTATATATCACGCCCCCAAAATTCGGGGTTGCGACGTGTCACCCGTGACTGCCCAGGAGTTTCTCAGTCGCGGGATGCAGAATTGATACATTACCAGCACATCGATAAAACATCCAAATATATTACAGAACGGTAAAATAAGCATAGCAGCGGTTTAGCTTACATTAGACTGGGGCATTCAAGCCCAAAGTTTGCATCACAAAATGGACCTAACCCACAGGCGCCTTTGAGCGTACGGATAAAACCTAGAACCCATATTCGTCTCCATCAAGATATTCTTCTTCGAATGGGCCTTCTCCATTGACCTGCGCATCTAATTTATATTGTGCAGTAATGAGTATGCGACGTACTCAACAAGCCACAACGGAAAGCCGTAATACTTAACTACATGCATTGAATTGCAAGGAAGGGTGTAGGGTTTGAATATACCATTTGGTGGATGCATGACTCTACTTCAACTTAGTATTTGAAAACACACCATTTAAATCATAAACATAGCAATCTCTTGAGTTTAAGCCCCACATCAAGTTACCATCGGATGCCATTCAAACATCACAGAGAAATTCTACTTGTGCTTCGCATCGAGTATCACCTCTAAACACAACTCCATTAACCGGGAGTACGGCGTATCCGAATACCATTTCAATTGACTCTGCAGAGTTGCCCAGCTTTACCCACACGACTTCTATACCTCTTTTGCCATGCGCAATTAACACACTCTCATACGTGTGCAATGTGCCGACAGAGGTAAGATGACAAGGCCTTTTTATCTGCTCTATCTTTTGAAGTTTCTACCTAGGAACACTTCGTCACTCGCTCTCCCGGGAGTCTGACGGGCCATTGTCAACTTCGCAATCTGGGTTTTGAGTGGGTTCCAGTTGTGAGTCCCCCAACCCGTGGGTTATCACCTCATTCGCTACTGCGGGGCATTCCAATCACATGGAATGTCAAGCTAATCTGTAGTCGTCCATCGGGTAGAGCAGATGTACTAAGCCAGGCTCGACGAGTCGAACGTATGGTTGAGCGATTTCTTATGTTTCTCACTATGCACAAGGGTCTCGTCCTTAATTGCCCTGAGCGGTAATTCTCCCGATTACCCTCATCTCACGGTCAGGGGAATGGCTGCACATTCAACTCGTGAAGGCCCCACCTCGTGGTCCCTACCGTCGGCATTTCCACTTTCAGAAACTACATCCTCCGAGTTTAATTAACATACCCGACATTGCCATTTTACCGTAAGGACTAAACCCTATGTCGATAATACCTGTGGCTATCCTACAAGTTTTCAAACAATTATGGCTCGCAATCATTGGCAGGGCTGTGTAGGTGGTAGGTCATAACTATGTTATCATGTCATTCGAAAATACTGCATACGAGATTATCATGCAAAAAGTAATAACTAAACTAGCATCATTACGAATAATAATATGGCGAGTAGGTTCAACATGAACAAGGGATGTGTTGTGACTTGCCTACTGCTCCGGGTTCAGCTGAGGGGAAGTCTTCGGGATGTCCTTCACCTTCAGGATCCTGTCCTAGCACCGAATCGCCACTATCGATCCCTAGATTGCAAGAAATCCAAACACACATGTATAAGTCCGGGCTCCATAAAATGAGCTAGGACATAATATAATTTAATTGAAATAAATACTGAAAATAGTGTTTGGACTGCTCTGGATTGGAACCGAAATGTCGAGGATCGAAAGAATTAGAGAGGGAGGATTTTAGGGTTTTCGGACGAAGGGTTTGAGAATAGGTGGAGGGGGTTTTTGAGGGTTTTGGGCATTAAACAGTAGGAATTTGGATCAATGGATTGCATATTCGGGACCGCATCGTCGAGACGATCGAAACGATGTACCATATTGCATTTTAGGGTTTCCGGATGCTAGAGAAATTAAATAACAGATAAGAAACAAAAAAAGAAAAAGAAAAAGGGAAAGAGAGGGGCGGCTGCTGTCGGGCTGATGCTGGGCTGCCATCGGGCTTTGGCCTGCTGAAGAAAAAGAAAAACAGAAATAAAAAGAAAAGAGGCCGAGCGGGCCGGCCTGCTAAGGAGACGTGGCCGAGGCCTGCTAAAGAGAAAGGCCGACGGCCTGGAAGGGAGGAAGGGGATCGGGGCGCTGGGTTGAAGAGGAAACAGGGGAGGAGGAGCGGAACGGCGGCCGCCGGCATGGGAGGAGCAATTGCTCGCCGGGGGAGCTCGCCGGAAGAAATTAGTCGGCCGGGGAGAGGTAACCGCGGGTGGGGAATCCATTTCTTGAAGAAAAAGGAGGCATTGCCATGGGGGATTGGGCTGGCGACGGGAGGAGCGGCTCGGGTTTGGGCTCGCCGGAGGGAGCGCGGTGGCGGCGGTTCGCCGGAGATCCGAGGAGAAAGGGGAGGTTCCAGGGGAGGAGGGGAGGCTCGGAGGCAGCACTGGGAGCTAGAAGAAAAAAGGGGAGAACGGATTTGGCGGGGCGGCTCGAGTTGAGCTCGCCGGAGGGGAAGGGAGTAGCAGAGCTGCCGGGGTTCGGGGATGAGGAATGGGGTTGGGAGGAGGTTCCAGAGGGGGAGGAGCTTGGCAGGGGTTTGGGCGCTTGAAGAAAGAAGGGAGGGGAGCTCGGCATTGGGGCGAGCTGGGACGGAGCACTCGGCGGCGGCGGTAGGGCACTTGGTTACCTCGCCGGAGAAGAAAAGGGGAGGCGGTCGGAGCTTGGGGATGCTCTGGACGGTGGCGAGGAGCGCGAGGGAGCACTGGAGTGAGTGGGAGAGGGATGCGGGTGCTCGGTGTTGGAGAAAACGGAGAAAGGAGAGGGGAGGAGGTGGCGAGGCAGGCTTAAAGCCAAACGGGAGAGGGAGAGAGGTAGCGTGCGTTGGCGAGGTGGCGCGGACTGCAGCGAACGGAGGTGCCCGTGGCAAGAGCTCGGCGCCGCGTGGCGGTCCTCGGGCGCGGTGCTGCTGCGGAGAGCGAGAGGAGAACGGGAGGAGGGAGAGAGAACAGAGCAGAGGGGAGATGGGCTGCGTGGGCTGCGAGATTGGAGCGGGCTGGACTAGGAGATGGGCTGAGGGAAGAAAGAAGCGGCCCAAAATGGTTTTTCGAATTTTAAAACTTTTCAAACTTTTGCAAAATTTTGGGGCTGTTACAGTATACGTACCGATGAAGACAATGATGAGGCGGCCATCGGAGTTGCGGCCGGTGGGGCGGCCGAAGAAGGTGGATCCGTAGGGAGGGCGTGTGACGGGGTCGAAGACGGAGTTCGCGGCGAAGACGACGGGGTTGTTGCCGATGTCGGCGTAGGAGTCGCCGAAGCTGAAGATGGAGCCGTAGCGCCAGACGGAGAGGGCCGGGGACGAGGAGGGGACTGCCCATGTCCATCCCAGATTCGCGAGGAGGAGGAGCGAGACGCCGCGGAGCAGCAGCGTACTCATCACGGAGGCGTGAGGGGGATCAGGACTCACTCAGCCGGCGTACATGTCTTCCTGCTGCAGATCCGGTGGTTGTGTTTTTCTCTTCTTTCTTCTTCTTCTAGCGTTTTTCCTCTGCGGTGGTTGTCATGATTGGGGCTGTGACTGAGAAAGAAGGATTCGATTGGTATGGACCAGCAAGGAATCAAAATTCGCTCTGAGAAAAATTCGAGACCCACTGAAATCACCAAAATTTCATAAATTTCGGAAAACAGTACCAAAAACCAGTTTGAATTTTGACCAAAATTTGACCAATGTTTACTCAAATTTTAGTCAAACCGAAATTTTTGACTGAATTGGAGAAATTTCGGGAAAATTTTCCATGATAGGGAGTACCTACTAGCTAATCGAGATAGAAAGAGAATGACACCGGCGATGTGCGCCACCAGCCCACCACTACCATTAGGAGCGGCAGACTGGCGGTGCAGGTGTGAGGCGTGCAGCTATTTAACAATTCAGTAGTCATTTTAGAGCTATCTGCATCGGGTCGGTTGGACCATTGAGACTACTCTTCTTTTTTTTCATCCTTCTCGTGTACCAGTTTCAGATTTTTCAAGGAGATCAGCTTCGGTAGTCGGTACACGCCTCTTAAAAAGGGGACGATTACTGACTGAGATTAGATATGTAAAAATTAGGGATTGTTCTAATCCTTGTTGCTACCAAAGTTAGGACTTAGATATATAGTAAGCAATCTTTGAACTGATCCTTGGGAGGGCATGAGAGGAGGTGATAGGGGACGGCAGCGGAGGCTGACTCTCGCGTTGGCCCTCGCCGGAAGACGTACGGACGACGAGTACGCACACAGCCCTGCTGGTCATGATCGCGATGTCATCAAGCGGTTCTGGCAGGTTGTCGGCGAGGGGAATCGGAGAGCGCATTGCGAGTTCAGACGAATTCAGACGAGGATTGCAGCGTGGCTTCATGATCAACCTTGTTTATCAATCTGCGATAACATCTACCTTTCTTCGCCATTTACAGGTTGGCCTCAGAGAAGATCCAGGGCAGGGTTCCTCTCGGCAAGCTCTGGCAACGCGCCGACGGCATGGGAATGAGGAGATGCGTCGGCGTCAAATTCGACGTCCTTTACCCTCAGAGACTTGTTCACCGCATCGAGCTTCTCCCGTGGATGACCGGTGGCGGGTCCTTACTTCGTCGGCAACAGCGTACATCGGACGGAGGCCGGAGCTGCCGAGTACCGAGCACCCCGATCCGGTTTCAACGGCAAGTTTCACTGCTGGGCCTCCTGGTCTAGAAAATGGACCAGGTCAGTGGAGGAGTTTGGGTCCAGCTACGTCACCCTGCCGTAACCCCATTGGATACGAGCGCAAGGGCTCCGTTGCTGCACCCTTCTCTCATCTAACGCCTTTGGTTTCATCACCTCTGGCCGATCGCATCTTCACGTTCAAGCTTCTGTGGCGGCTGGCACTCATTTCCTGGATGCTCTGCTCCGATCGCGGTGCTCCCTCGCACGGACGTTGGGGGAGCGCTCGCACTTACGCGGCAGTAGTCAAACGGATCGATGGACAACACTAGGAACTCGCAAGGCGGCCCTTGGTGCGCTCGGGTGCTGCTATGGAGGGCAGGCAGGTAGGGGTCGCACGTCTGGTGGCAGCAACGCCCGCGGCGCCGGAGGGAATCGTCCTCATGGTCAGGATGGTGGCATCGGCGCCGGTGCTCAATGGAAGCCACGACCGGGCCAAGACCATGGAGGTGATGGCCGGCCGCACTGGCCGGCTCGGTTAGTCGCCACCTCCGATGATTGCGCAGCACCAACATCCCCAACAGTAGCAGTCCAACATGGGTTTGAACTCCAGCTCGGATACCACGGGTGGCGGTGCAGCTCTTGATACGGCGAGGCCGTCCTCTTCGGGTAAGCGCGTGATGTGCAAAAAATGCGACGATCCATCACGTAGTGCAAAAGAATGTAAGGCAGTCATCTCATGCAATATTTGCCACCGAAACATCTGTGCCAAGATACTAGGCTTTCAAATGAGTCTCTCATAGACTCATTTGGTCTCGTGATAGCAGCGTCATTTTTTTAGTCAAATCTTTTTATGAATAATTAAATAGTATACACTTATCCTCTACACACAGATTCATTGGAAGCTAAAAATCTCTCCTAAATCCAAAACTTTTTGTTGGCTAGCGCTTTGTCGAAGCATTCTTACAAATAACAATTTGTTGAGAAGAGGATGGGGACAGGGATGCTAAATGCTTCTTTTGTAGTGCCCAAGAATCACTTGATCATCTATTGTTATGGTGCCCTTTTGCAAAATATATTTGGTCTATCATTCAATGTGTTTTTAACTTGAGCGTAAGCCGACTAGCTTAACACACGCATGTAGCATGCTCTTCAATTTATTTTGTGGATAAACCAAGATGCTAGCAGCTACATGTATTTGTGCGATTATTTGGGACACTATGAAAACAAGAAATAAAGCATATTTCCAATCCAAATACCCTAATGATTCTACTAATATAGTTTATTACGTTTGTCATTGAATTGATTATTAGGTTCTTTTACAGAAGGAACACCAAAGAAAGTTACTATACTAAAACGCAACAAGACTGAGACTAGTGGCGGATGAGGTGTTTAATATGACATAAGGTTGGGCTCCAACAAATCATCACCTACTATGACCATCAAAGAGCACTCGAGCCGAGGATCTTCATTTGCTTGACCATCAAAGAACACTCGAGGTGAGGATCTTCATTTGCTTTCATCATGGCTTTATAATATATATTGTTTAAGTTAGCCCTGTTAACTCATGTTCTGCATGGCATTTATGCCAGATGCCAGAATATTGCAAATGGCTGGAGACTATTTGGTCCTTTTATTTTCATCAAATATTTATAATGATTGGTTTCGTTAATAATATCAGCGATTTAATTACTCCTAAAAAAAATGTAACTAGGCCCTATCCGCACCGAGGCCCATGCTCCGAACCCAAAACTAACTATCTTCATCAACGTCATCTCAAAAATTGTTGTTGAGGCTTCCTATCCACCTTGACGGTCACTGAACTGTTCTCCGCGGGCGTGGGTCGAGGTTTGTCCTAGGAGAACGAGAGGAAGGCTTCGCTGTTTTGCTGGCCCGCATAGGGAGTGTAGTCTTCATGGCTAGCTGCACGGGCTTGGATATACATTCATCGATCGTACGTACGGCATCGTATTGATAACTTGTGTATAAATACATGTATACAAGGTATTAAAGCGCATACCCACTTAACCAGCTGAAGCAAAGAAGAAGATCATGGCGTAAGAGTAGGAGATCGAAGCTGAATCCCAGGAATAGTTGCGATTGAAGCTGAATCCTAGTAACAGTTGCATGCAACTGCTGTACGATTGCATGTACGTACGTTTACAAACACCGTATGGATATCCACACATCATGCTGCCGGGCGCATAGTAAGAATTACGCCTGTTTCATTGAGCTTTTTAACAGTTTTTACTGAAAAAATCTGCAGCCTAATCAAACAGTCAGCTTTGGGAGTAGTTTTTGTTAGCAATTAACTGTAGGCTTTACAGTATAAATTCAGCTATTTGAAAAAACTGTCTTCTTCCAGCTTTTTACAATATGCTAAAGCTTCGGAGTTCATTCCAAAATGTTGTAGATGGTTTGGATCAACCTAAAATTATATGTTCACTTTCCCACAATCACAACAACTTTTTCAGATAGCCAGCCAACAGCAGTTTTATCAACTACCATAGCCCAAACTAAACAGGCCCTTAGGAGAGAGCGTGTAGCGGGCTGGGCGGGCATGAAGGCCGACTATGTACGTGCGTTGTACAGGACATCTCGTGCACACAAAATAGATCATAATACTCTTATAACTTAAAAGGTCTACTTCTAATCTTCACCGTTGATTTACATCAAAAATCATAAGCTCTATAAGAAGGATGTACCAAGCAAAACTTTTCAGTTGAACGTCGATGTGCACGCCATCGATGTCCTCAATAAAACTACACCTAGATCTTGTTGTTCCTCTGGCCCCTTCTTCTTGCCTCAGGTATGCCTCATGACGATGTTGAGCTACTAAAGAGAATCGAGGTAGCCGATAGCAGATTGTTCAGGGTCTCATTTTCCCCTAAATCTGAGACCCTTCACACTCTGTTTTTTTCCGCTTTCTTTTGATTTTGCTCCTGCTTCCTTTATTCTTTCTTCCTTGGCACGATGCTTCTCATCATCTTTGGCTGGCACCTGTGCTCTTGCATCAGCGATTTGGTCTATGTTCTCCTTATGCGCTGGCGCATGCTTGATCTCCTGCGATCTGCATGCAATGTCTCAACTTGGGACCATTCAACCTCCAGTCCGGAGGCCCACTTCATGGTTCTTGGTCCCGAGGGCTATGCGGCAAGTTCGATGCCTTTGCTTTGGCTTTTCTCAGTGGTCGTCACTCATGTTAGGAGCTTTTTCCTTTTCATCATCGCAACAGTTTCTAAAGCATCTCCGACAGCGATGGATGACTCCACCTCTAGATTCACCGGATTTGGATCATGTGGGGACCTTTCTTCCTGTCACCGAGGCCGTTTCCTGGTGGTGGCCGATCAGAGTAGCTTGTCACCGATGGCATGCTCGTCGTTCACGAGTGGTGGATGTGGCAGGATACGTGTAAGTTCTCTGCGATGACAAGGGCACTTGTGTGTGTGACTTGCTATCTCTGCCGCGTGTCCTTGGTGCGCATGGTTGTAAATTTTTTTTTGGCTCTCGGTTGTTTGGAGGCTTGTAATATGTGTGGGACCTTCTGATCCTAGTCGAAGTATTATGAAGCATGACTCTATTTTAAAAACATTCAACTAATTTTGCTTGTCTAAAAAGCTAGTTTATTTATTTGTCTAAAAAACTAATTTTATTTTGGCGATCAGTCGATCCTGTGAACATACCATCAAAGCCCACCAATTGATATGACCTACACCAAACAAATACACATAATCCCATGGACACATAGTCTCGTGCATCACCAAAAACGGGTTAAAAAAAACTAACTTGTCCAACGGATGAGCTACATGTTGACTCTGTATGATACTTTTATTTTACCCTTTTTTGTACATGGCTACATGAAATAAAGTCCACATGGCAAAAATAACACTAAACAAAGAAAGCCCACATTGCAAAAACAGCACCAAACAAAGACCGGTCATGGTCTGATTCGCTCGTCTAGTTTTTTTTTCTCTATTAAGATTCTAGATAGTAGGAAGAAACGAAGAATTTTTTTATCTAACCACTAAATGTGCAGGTTTATGTGAGCATTATGCAGGTTTCTAGATAGCTTTTCTAATTCTTAGTTTAATATTTTTTTAAATTTATATAGCGTTATTTGAATTATAATTCTTATAAAGATATTATATTTTAACTATTCGGGCTTGTTCCAAACTTTCAGGACCAGATCAGAGCTCGAGCCCAGACCCGATCAGGCCGAGCTTAGGTTGAGCTGTCTGGCCAGGCCTCTCATGATCAGGTTTACATTAGAGCGACCCAGGTAAACATGTTACTAAGCTCCTCCGCAAGAACCTAAATCCTAGTAGTTCTCTTACCACCTCATGATCAAACTGCCTCTAGGAGTGTATCACCATCTCTCTTGCCTTGCTGTATCTCACCACCATCATTAGTTTATTTTGACAAACCTTTTCTAAAGCACGATCCCATGCTACCTTGTCCCATCGTGTCATGACTCACCACACGACCTTGACGACAATATGATCATCAATGTATATTCATCGAATGAAAATCAAATGCTAACTTTTGTTTAAGTTTATTCAACATTTTAGTTTTAGGTCAATTTTCATATGTAAATCCAGTTGCTAATTTTAATTTAAAATTAGTTTTGAAATTGAGCTATTTAGGGGAATAGAGCTGTATTTTTATCCACCTAATATATATACATCCGACTTGTAGTTTTTTATTAGAATTAATTTTGAAATTTAATTTGAGAAATAGAGTTATATTATTTATCTACCTAATAAGATTTGTATTTATTATGAGTTTCTAAAATAGAGTTTTAATAGTTATCCAGTTAATAAGAGTTGTCTATGAAATTTTATAAACAATCTAATTTATTTGCACATCCATACCATAATCAACAGTGGAGATATTTTAGCCTATGTAGAAGAACACGATGACTTCTTTTTCTATCGTTTTAATATAATAGATAAACAAATTATTTTCTAGCAAAGAAAAATAAATAGTGAAAATAACTAGTTTTTTTTAAGGAAAAAGTGTCTATTTTTGGAGATCGACTTGAATCATAAAGTTCAAAACCGGTTATTCCAGATCATGGACTTCTAGAACCATTAATTCATCCGAAATTGTAAACTTCTAAAACTAAAGCACTTAAGGTCCTGACGTGGTTTTCATGAGATTTTGCCACGATGAACGATGACGTGATGATGACACGGTAGCTCCGTAACGTGGTTGAACTTAAGGGTGAAACCAGATCGGATAATTTCCGGATAAAACCATCATTCTTATCCGGTAGAATCGGACGTGGGAAGAGAAATGTGCTATCCGATCAGATACGGATTCAGATACGGATAACTGGGAATTGGATATGGTATTGCATATATCCACCGGATATCGGATTATCCAGAATTTTTTAACGGATATCCGACATAGTAAAATCGGATATTATCCGATTTTATCAGGCCACCAGCCGGTCCAGCCCACTCCCCATTAGCCCATTAGCCATAACCCATTAACCCTAGCACCCGGCCACCTACACCCAATCAGCACCCAGCACCGGAGCACCCCGCCCCGGCGGCGCCCCCACACGGCCGCAACCCGCACCGCCGGCACCGGAGCACCCCGCCCCGACACGGCCACATCCCGCACCGGAGCACCCCGTCCCCGCCCGGCCTCACCGCTCCTCCCCTCATCCGCACCGCACGCAAGGAGCCGAGGATGCCTTGGCCGCAGCCCGCACCCGCAGCGTCCGTGTGGTACGTGGCGAAGAGGTAGTAGCAGGGGCCGCCGCCGCTGCAGAGGAGCTCCAGCACCAGCACGTGCTCGCGCCGCGCTCGCTCGCCGACCCCGAGCTCCAGCTGCAGCAGCTCCTCGCCAAGGTATCGACGGCGACGACGAGGCGATCTCCTCTGGTCCTCCCTCCAAATTTCCTCCATTAGTGATGCTAATAACCCTGCTACTGACGTACTGTATCCATTCCACCATGTCCTCTGGATAGTGGCTTAGCTTTCCGGGTAGCTACAGCATGAACATGAAGAGTTACTCAGTTACATGATTTTACTGCAAAGGAGATTAACATAAAGCATAGTGAATCTTTGTAAGCATGTCTGGATACATTCAGATTCATGCTTACAGAAGAGTTATTGTTCGTTCTAATTCAAAATGAGATGCACAGACTGATAGACATAATATTTGCTAACTTCTAGTTGTCCAGTAAAGTCAGCCGGGAGCGAATTGTAGGAAAAAATTTGCACAACTTTAATTACCGTACAATGCATATGGTTATCAATGTGTCAATATATAATTGAATTACTCTACTTTCTGTGTAAATCAGGCCTCTCTGATTTAATTGATCAATGAAAGTGATCAACATGTGGTTATCCTTTTATAATGCTCTTTGTGTATGATCTTATCAATTGTCATTATGTTCATATATATATATGTGATCTTGTCTGTATGTAATGTATTTCTCTTCTTATGTGCGTACTATTCGACTTTTTTTTATCCATTTCTGGTCCGTATCCAGTCCGATTCCGTACCATATCTGATTATGAAATTATTCGTATTCATATCCATATCCGAACACTATCTGATCCGCTTTTCGAATCTGAGAAAAAAAATATAAAATAAGATTTGATACGAACGCTATTCGAACCGAATCCGATCCGGTTTCACCCATAGTTGAACTCGAGGGAGACTCACTGGACTATCGGGGAACGCGGCCGGCAAGCTCCGTCGACGCATGGAAGTTCCGTCGTGCAAAGAAGAAGCAGGGGCCGCGTGCGGGAGAAGAAATCAGTAATCCACGGCCGCATGCGTAATTAAGTGGCAAACCGCCTGTAGGTAAAACAGGTCTACTAAACCAACTGTTTGGGACTTTTCCTTTTTCTTTTAGAGGGCTATTTTGGTATGGAATGGAACGCCAGATCCGTGCATGCACCTGGCTAGCTGGAGGCTTGACTTTTAAGGTTGAGCACAAGCTCATCTACCACTTAAACATGGACTTGCACCGTTGCACGCCGCATCGGAGATGGAATTCGCCTGAATCAACGGATCGCATCTATTTCGCAATGAACATAGCAAACATATTATGCAGTACCGTGAGGGTTCGTCGAGCCACCGCAACGAAAGTGGGGAAAGGTCTTGTACTTTGGAGGATACTGGCACTAGAGTCAGAGTCACGGAAGGTCGTAGCCGTAGATGAGGATATTGCAAGGTGGCAGTAGAAATTGCAAAGTGGCTGTAGAACCCTTGTTCATCCTGTATTCAGCTCATCAGAAAGGCCAAGGGTCGTAGGTGCACTGTTCTAGCCTTTTAGGCCACGCAGAAAGCCCATGAACTGTCGCCATGCCATACCATGCGCATACTGCAAGGGTATCATATCCAACAGTTTGGTCGTAACAATTTTAGGTACTAGAGTTTTGACTATGTAAAAATACAATAATACTTGTTTCTTGACGGGACCCACTCATACTTATTTCAGTATATTTGTGTCCATACCAGAATAGTCCTTTCAAAAAGAATACCAGAAAAGTAATTTCTATTCCATCAAATGTTTAGAGCCACGCAGCGGTTTTCGTTGCTTAGAGATAGCAGTGAGCAGATGCTGCATAAACAAACAATTTTCACAACTCCACATGGCAAGGTGTTACAATTTCGTAACATGTAATCTTAAGACAAAAGAATCATACAGTGCCGTCAAAACACAGAGTTCTCCGTGCTCCTACCTTGCAAAGACAAAAATAGATAACTAGACAGCTCAGGGGGCTGCAGATGAGCTTTCTGCCTTGTTCCAAGCTTCCACCAACCGGAGTCGATGCCTCTGTTGAAGGCCGTGTTCCGGTGTCATTTCTACCCACCTCTTCAATCATCCTCACCATGTCTGACATCTTAGGCCGCCGTTCCGGGGTTCTTGACACACATGCCATTGCGATCTGGAGCATCTCCACCATTTCCTCCTCAATGTTAGGGTATCTCATCAGCTCGCCATCAAACACTTCGGCAGTCCACTCTTCCCGGACAACGGACTGCACCCACCTAACCAAGTGGACAACCTCATTGCCTCCGCCGGTTATCTGAACAGGTGACTTGCCGGTGAGCAGCTCAAGTATGAAGACACCAAAGCTGTAGACATCAGAACACTGCGACGATTTCCTCGTGTCAGTAACCTCTGGTGCGCAGTATCCTAGAGAACGGGACCTTGCGGTTACGGGTTCATCAGTGCTGCCAAGCCAAGGTCAGAGACGCACCCATACCTCTGGCTGTTTAGGAAGACATTTGAGGCCTTTATGTTGCCATGAACAAATTTCCCATTGTTCTGGGTGTGAATGTGTGCGATCCCTCTTGCTGCTCCCAGGGCTATCCTTACCCTAGTTTCCCAATCCAATGGTGTTCTGTCCAGACCCCTCTTCCCTGCATGGGGAAACATGGTAAAATTATGAGATGTGTGTCATATTCAATTTTGGATATAAATAAACGCAAATAGCTTATCTTGTGAAGTGACCTCATATCAGATGAAGAAAAAGATCTACATGACTGTCACGAGCTCGCAGCAGAATTAATGTTTGTTTCTGGATAACATAACATATTCATAAATCAGGAATGCTTTTGCCCAACGAGGCTAGCAAACCTAAATAATTACAACCCAAATGTTTCTAGACTGAAAGCATATAATATTAGCTCTAGTTCTCCATCACGATACCGATGCATCTAACAGTGGTCCTCCTCTGGTCCTGATTCTGATACTGAAATGGGGGCATGGGTTATGATAGTGAACACCAACTCTAGGAATTTAAAAGTTTCACCAAATGAAGTAGACAATACTAGCTTCCTAACTAGTGACAATGGTCCACCACTATTTGTTGCATTTATCATGCAAAAGCATTTCCCCATTTACCATTTTCTTGTGCCTTTCGCCATTTTTAGTTTCATTTCTTGCAAATGTCCATGCAACGTGATATCTTGGAACTCCAGAACTTCTGTGATTAAGTACTTCGACAACAAGATGCCACGATTTCCATAACCTGATTGGATGTCTAAGGAAACAGATCGTCTTGCTACTATCCATGGCCCTTGACATGACCAGTTCACCACACACCAAGCATGCCATGTGAACTAGAACTGAACTGGCTGCTCATGCTTTGAATACACATGCAAGGTTGCAAGTCAAGGCAGTTAAGATGACGTGGATACTTAAAGAAAATTTCATTTAGGACAATGATCCAAATGGAAGGAGAAGAAATTACAATTGCTACTTTTGGTGAAGAAAGCATGGATTGTGGAAAACTGAAGTTCAACTTTGTAGAGAAGTGAATTAGTCAATGTGGCATATTCAGCAAGAGGGAAAACTGATCATTTATCAAATTAAAAAGAAGTAAAACAAACGCTTTTCTGTACCATTGTAGTGTCAACTGATGAAAGATTTATCAATGCAAATCAAAAAAGTATATTCTGAGCAATATAATCAAAACTGAGGAAGTGCAAACCGGAGTTGTTTCCACAAAAAGCCCAAGTGCACAGGTCAAAAAATCAAAATAAGCCCAAGTGCACAGGTCAAAAAATCAAAATAAGGCAACACCGTGCCTTGACAATAACCATTAACAACAGCAAGAACAAGGACCTGTAGTGCATTTGTTAACCTTTCTATACACTATACTCTGATAAAGTCAACAGAACTTTTGTTAGCTAAATAAATTGCTTACTTATCTAACCCTAACCCCTTCCTAAACTAAAAGCAACCCAGATCTCCACGTAATCAGATTATCACGTATAAATTACCTTCCTTCTCAATTGCCACAGCTCCTAAATACTAGAAAGACATTTCTTGAATATCATTTCTCTCTCATTATCATCACCGTTACAGTTCTACTAACAAGCAATGGGCACTTATCAAACAATTAGAAATTGCAGTAGCCACATAAGCAATGAAATTGTAAGTGACACCAAGAACGAGAGGAAGAACCATACCATGAAGCATGTTGGATACACTTCCCCTGCTGTAGTAATCATACACAAGCAGCTTTCTCGTCCTTGGAGTAGTAGTATGCCCGGAGCTCCGCCACATTGTCATGCCGAATCCGCCCAATCAGCACCATCTGCTGCTCAAACTCGCGCCTCCCAGCGCTAACCTCCTCAGTCTCTTCACCACCACCGTCGTCGCGTCCTCCAGCAACGCCCGGTAAGCCGTACCGAACGCTCCCTTCCCAAGAACCTCGGCGGAGGCGTGGAGAAGATCCTCCAAATCAAACGCCAACGACGGGCCCTCAAAGAACACCAGCCGGTTGCCGTCCCCAGCCTTGCCGGTAACCGCCTTGGACTCCGGCGACTCCCTCCCCTTCTTCTCCGTGCCCTTCCCGGACACCACCCGGCTCCCCTCCTCGCTGCCCCGCCTGTTGCAGAACGCTATCAGGAGCACCGCGACGACCGCGAACACCGTGACACACCCACCGACGACAATGGCAAGAATGACCGCCTCACTGAGCCGCACCCGTTTCTTGGAGGGCGCGCCGGCCGCAGGCGGGGACAGTGACGGCGGCGGAACCGCCGAGACAGCGGCACCGGCCGAGTCACATTGTTCCCAGCGAACGCCGCATCCGCGAACCTCAGTAAGGACTTGGGCACGGGGCCGTCGAAACGGTTATTGGAAAGGTTCAGAAAACTGGAGTGCCGGGAGCCCGAGGTCCGGAACACGGCCGGAGAGCGAGTTGTTGGAGAGGTTGAGCGCGACGAGCTGGGTGAGGTTGGACAGCTCCCCGGGCAGGCTCCCGTTCAAGCCGTTGAACGAGAGGTCAAGCACCTGCAGTCTCCGTAGCCGCGCGAGCCCGGGGGGCACGCCGCCGGAGAACGCATTGAGCTGGAGGTGGAGCCCGGTGATTTCGGCGAGGTCGAGCAGCTCCTCGGGGAAAGCACCAGAGAAGCTGTTGGCGCGGAGGCTGAGCACCTGCAGCGCGGTGAGTCGGCCGAGCGTGCGCGGCGGCACGGGGCCCGACAGGCCGAGCCCCGGAGGCGCAGCGCGACGACGCGGGAGCTGTCGGCACTGCAGGTGACCCCCGTCCAGTTGCCGCAGATCCGCGGGGAGGAGGCCCAGTTGATGCGCGCGCCCCGGCCGCCGCTGCCCACTCCCGCGAGGAAGTCGAGCAGCGCAGCCTTGTCGGCGTCCGGCTCGGGCGCGGCCAGGGTCGCGCACAGCAGAAGCAGAGCAGCTACGCGGAGCAGCCTGGGTGGCATGGTGCTCCGCGGGAGAGGATGTGGTTTGGTTCAACTTGTGCTGCTCCTTGGATCTGAGGGAGGGAGACGAG
Source organism: Stipa capillata (assembly GCA_019208055.1). Taxonomy (NCBI): domain Eukaryota; kingdom Viridiplantae; phylum Streptophyta; class Magnoliopsida; order Poales; family Poaceae; genus Stipa; species Stipa capillata. Next base: position 162,916 of record JAGXJF010001942.1, on the reverse strand, counting down.
AAGTGGAAGGGAAGGAGGGAAGGTGGCTGCTGTGCTTGGCGTGGCTTGGGGGAGCGTGGGTGTGCGGGGGGGCCGGGGGCCGGGGTTGGGGACGGAGGAGGGGTGCGGCTCCGGGGCTCGGGTTGTGGTTGCGGGGGGGATTGTGCTGCGCGGGCGCGAGTCGCAGCGAGCCAGTTGGGTGTGGGGGTCGTGGGTGTTTCTGCTGGATTTGTGGGAGCTGCATGTGCGGAGTGGTGGGCGAGTGAGCGGCGGGGCGGGGGGCGACGGAGCCAGCGCGCGGGGCGTGCCGCGTCCGCCGCGCCTTGGGTTGTGTCGGTCACCGCGCCGCGCGATGGGGCACCGCTCGGCACGAGATGGTTGGGTTGGGTTGGGTCGCACCGTTGTCAGACGTCTCCGCCACCGGCGCAGTTGCAGCCGCGGTGGACGGTGGCTAAGATGGGCGTTACAGGCGTTTGCAGGGCCTTCAATTTTCATGTGACGCTGTCTTGGTGGTGGTAAATTGGACTTGTGAAACAAGGATTCCGAGTTGGTAGGGTAGTTGCATCATTTTATCTTCGTTTGTGAAAGCACTGCAAGTTGCCAAGATGAAACAAGTTTGTTGTACTTCGGTGATACGATTACATTAACATATTGTTCTTCAAATAAAGTCACATTAATATATTCAGTTAACCATGTGGAAGTGTCATGCTTTACCTTAGCCCAACCCCCCTACGTGTTGTTCCGAACGTCAAAAGAGCTGCATTAGCACTAACTAAGAGGTTTACAGGCAGCAGACAATGCTAAATCAGATATCCACATCAAGTAACCCAAGGCAGAATGAACTGTGCTTGCATTTGGATTAGGTCGGCGGGAAATGAGAGGCGATTCCCATGGATTCTGTACAAGAAAAGATGGAAGCGGTGATGATTGCATCCAACAATACCTGCAGAACTGCTGCTCGCTTGACTTCGCTTTCACTTTTCCTTTTTGTCAGACCAGCCAGACAAGTTTGAACATCCCGAGCCAACAGAAGAACTGCTACTTCTCTCACTTCTATCTCGCTTGTGGGGCCACTGCCATTAGCATCATCAGGGGGGCCAATCATGTCAACGCGCGGAATCAACCGAAAAGGTTAGCATACCCTAATTGCTTTTGGGCTTCAAACAAAAAGGACGGCTACGGCATGTACGTACACGTCTCGTCTTGGCATGATGTTTGCATCATTATTGATCAACTCGGGAGTTGTTAATTTGCCACTAGTTTACACGAGAAGCAATTAAGCACTCATTATGTGGGCGCCGTTCCATGATCTATTGATCTGTACCAACTACCGCCTGCCGTGTAAAATACTAGTACTAGTGCCAGGGGTTCCTTGAAACAAAATAAAAAACAAAACTAAAACATGTGGTGCCATGAAGCCATGAAAGATTGGAGGCATGGATCCATGCACGTGGAAGATGAGAGGTTACGGCCAGCCACATCAAATAGTAATTGGTGATCCGTGCTTGTAGAGCCTAAAGAAGCATCCACGGACCACAGTGAGCCAGCTCAAACATAAGTGGATCAAAGAAATATAAGAAAATAAATTTATCTTCTTTTTCTACCAGTATGAACGTCATCTGTTTAGTAAACTTTTGCAAGTTGCTTAGTTACAGTATCATGACGAAAAATTTTAAGTAGTATTTTTATAGCTATTTCTAACTGTCTTGGCCTCCTGATTGGAGTATGTGCTACCGCGCCCCGTACATGAAGTGGAGTGGTGGAGCTGTGGAGCTCTCTACTCAAAATTCTTACCATCTGCCTTTGAAAAAAAATCTTACCATCTTGGCCAGAGAAATTGTGTTTCAGAGCTATACTTAGGCATGCTTTTTAGAGGGGGTTGTCCCTTTTACGTCTTTTTGGTAGGACTCAGACATGGAATGGACCACTCACTCAGCACAGCATGATTACATACATTGCTCACTCCACTCACTCCAACATGAGATGATGTCCTGTGCGGCTTTTTCATGTTAGATTGCCTTTTTCTTGAGACGGTTGATTAAATTACTGCACTACTAATTCGTTTGTCCAAAGGGCCACAGGCCATAGGTTGGATGCATGGAGATTCGTAAAGGCGAAGGGATGACGTTGGATTAATTGGATGTGGTCACCCACGCACCCGATTTCAAATCGCTGCCTACCATGCGTATCACATCAGAACGGCTATAAGGCATCCCTCGCCTTTTTTGGCTTGCCGGCTTGAGACACTTCTCTATCACTAGGCCATGAAGCGACTCCTTTCTTTCGTTTTGTTTGACAATCATGCCAAAAAAAAATAGGCAGAAGCACAATCTCTCACGATTAGTTAACTGCACTCCGCAAGTTATTGACTAACCATTTCACTTGTCAAGCTCTGGCTTGCAATGTCACGTAGTAGCATCAGTAGCTGAACTACCGATAAAAGTCACGGAAAACTGCGAAGCAGACTAGCTGGGGAGTACTCTGTTAACACTGCAATAACGGAGATTGGATCTGGGATCGATTAATCGTATCAGGAATTCTCAATCGAGTTCATCCAGTTCTTACAACTCTCTCTTCCTTCTCTCCGTTCACGGCAAAGCCGTTCTCTACTTCTCTACCTTGTTTCTCTCCTTTCTATCCCTATATGTAGCAACGCTTACATGGGCTCACTTGACCCAATCTCGGCTTGCAAGCCAGGCCGGAGGACGACGCTGTCTCCTTGTTGGACCGGTTCGGCCCAGTGGTTCTTCAGGTCCAGTATCTCCTGCAGGATCCTGCTCTGGACCACTTGGTGCACTGACAATCCCCTCCCCTTGAGCTGTGGCTTGACTCCAAGCAGGTGCTGCAGGAAAACGTTGATGAAGGGCTTCAAGGTCTTCCCAGGTCGCCAAGTCTTCCGGCAGGTGAGACCACTGCACAAGGCCTTGAGCAATGGTGACAGTCCCCCGCTTACGCACGCGCCGCTGAAGAATGCGAGCAGGTACCTGAACGCCCATGAATGCAGAAGGTAAGGCAGAGTGTACCTGATGATGCGGCCCCAAAGATTTCCGGAGTTGGGACACATGTATCACAGGGTGGATGCGACAGGAAGCTGGCAATTGAAGACGGTAAGCGACGAAGCCAATCTTCTCAAGAACTTCAAATGAACTATAAAACTTAAAGGCAAGCTTATGATTAGCACGAGGAGCAACCGAAGACTGAACATAGGGCTGCAACTTCAAAAACACCATATCCCTAACGGCAAAGTGACGTTCAATACGACGCTTTTCGGCATGAAGCTTCATACGCTACTGAACTCGAAGTAAATGCTGGCGCAAGGACCGAGTGACCAAATCACGGTCATGAAGCCACTGACGCAAATCAGGAGCAGTTACTGCATCTGAAGAAGAGATACCAAAATAGCGAGGGAGATGGCCATAGAGAACCTCAAAAGGAGACTTGCCCAAAGCCGAGTGCCAATGGTGTTGTACCAAAACTCACACAATGGCAACCAATGAGCCCAGCGAGAGGGATGGGAACTGATGAAGCAACGAAGAAAACATTCAATAGACTGATTGACACGCTCAGTTTGACCGTCGGTTTGAGGATGTGAGAAACCGTATTTTCTAACAACCTAAACATTAAAATTTGATGATTGAATTCATTCATGCATATTAAATTTGAGGGAAATTTAAAAAAATTGGATAAACAATTCACGTATATATGTATATATAAAAGCAATGCAATCTCAACACATATATATATAAATATCTCAGTCAATCCGAGAAAGCATACATATATTCAACAGTTCCAATATAAATATATATATATACATGAGTAACATAAACCAAATCAAAAAGAGAAAAGACATATGTTTAAACAATCCAATTACAAATATAAGGATTCAAAATCAGACTTATAAAAGATCTGAACATTTCAAGGTATGGAAGTTACACAAAAACTTATAAATTAACTAATGTCTTCATTCTTCAACTCCCTTCTCATCTCCAATTCAATTCCTCTTCTTCACCACTCTTTTCCAATTCTCCACTTCTCCAATCTTTCTTTAACCTGCATATAAAACAAGAGCAAAATGCTACAAAAGAGAGAATTGGTTAAGATTAAAATGTTGCATTTCCATTTTGGAATGCATTTGTTTTAGGAGGCTAGTTTTAAGAATTCAGAGAACTAGTTCTGAACTCAAGTGAGTTTAAATTGACTTATGAATTATTTTCTGATTAGGCAACAATTCTTAAAGGTATCAAATTGATATATGAGTTCAAATAGGCAACTGAATTCGAATAGGCAGCAAGGCAACAATTGATTTCTTTAAGTCAATTTAAATTTAAACTAACCTCCATCTAGGCAACCGATTATGAATTAAACCAAATTGGGGTTGCTTTCAGGTTTAAATCCAGCAAACCTAGGCAACATAAGTATTAAACTTTTAAAGTCTAGCAACAGCCAACGTACAACAGCAATAGGCAACCCAAGCATATTCATCTTCAACCTGTCCAAGAGGGATGAACCAGCAATAAGCTGCTGGTGGCATGGATCTTGCCACCTCAAGCTTAAGAGGAGGATAAGGATCAACTTGGGGCTGCCATGAAAGCAGCATACTCATCAAAACATGGTGTGACTCACCCATTAGGTGTCAAACCAAGCCATTTTCGAAATCCCAACACACCAGCCTTCAAACTCCTATAAATAGGACCTCATGAGTCTCATTCTCATCTCAACATCAACCAAAACAGCACCACATCAAAGGGCCAAGAGTTAGATAGTTGAGAAGCAAGTCAAGGTAGCGAGGAGGAGGAGGCGTAGCCTGAAGAAGAAGGTTTCAGAATTTCCACAAGACAAGCTTCAGCTGTCTAAGGTAGAAAGAGTGTAGATAGAGAATTTTTAGCAGAAGAAAAGAAGCACTTAAACTCTGCAGAAATAATCTGTGTTAGGTTAAAAGAACCAATTCTCTAGATCAAGTAAAAGTGATCTGTTCTTATCAAAATGAAATGGAAAGAGTAGAAGTAACCTGTTCTTATCACCCAGATTGGAAAGAAAGAAGAGAGTAATCTGTTCTTGCCAGTTTAAAATCAGAAAGGAGAGAAGAAGTATAATCATCTGTTCTTATCAGTTTAAGATTAGATAAGAAAGAGCTAGAGAAGAGATGAGAAGAGATAAATTAAGAAACAAAGTATAAGTAACTGTTCTTTCACTTCAATAGTTAATACTGATGATGCATTCATATAGAAAGCAGGAAAGAACTAAGATCCAAATAGAATCTGTCCTTTTCAGTTCAATAAACAGCTATAGGACGTACTTTAGTTGAGAGAAAACAAAAAGGAGTTAATAAGTGAGGAGTAAGTTAATATCCAATCTTATCAGATTAATATCTTTCTCAATTCTTCTTTTAGCTATTACTGAGGTACACAAATAATTTAAATGACAAGTATAAAGTTTCTGCTCTTTCAACTTAAGAAAATCTATCATGCTTATGGATAAGAGGAAAATACAGAAAGACTAAGATTACTTGTAAAGCACCTGTTTCCTTAATTTAGGAAAAACCTGATATATTGCATTGGCCAAACAACATTAGGTTGAGAGTCTATTTCTTAGAAAACATACACACAAGCCACATACCAATGCCTAAGAATATCAAGTGATAGCGTTTGTTCCTTCAGTGCATAAAAAGAATAATAGGCATTGGTCAGCTTAGAAACAAAATGTTAGTATAACAACCAAGGTCAAGTAATATCTATTCTTCAGCTCTTTAGCTGACATAAATTGCATATAAATAAGAATGAAAGTGAGCTAAAGATCAAATAGTACTGGCGGGATTAGATTTTATTCATGATTGAAACACTCCCAGTAACCCTACCTGAGCAGTTATAAGACATTAGAAACATAGCACAAATGGAGCATCTAGAAAAATAATCGTAGAGCATCAGTAGAAGCTACCTAGACTGCCTAATGTTCAATCAAGAGCTAAAGCAAACTAAATCATTACTAAATGCAAGAAATCAAGCAAGAACCCTAAAATTTTAGGGATTTGAATGGGAAGGGGAAAAGAGGAAAGGCTTACCTAGAGGGAGGCGTCGACGGCATGGGGAGCCCCGGCTCGCCACCAGCAGGAGGCGGACCGGCGGAGCCCCGGCAAGGGAGCTGCGACGCCGGCCACGGCCGTCCCGGGCGGCGGCCAGGACAAGGCGACCAGAGGCGGCGTGGCGAGGTGAGCAGGCCGACAAGGCCGGGGAGCACCAGGGCGGCGCTGGAGGCGGAGGAGAGCCATGGAGAAGCAACCGGGAGAGGCCGGCGGTGGTGAAGGAAGAGAGCATGAGGGCGGCAGCAATTTGGGAATTTCAGGAGAGAGCGAGAGAGAGTTTGGTAGGGGAGTCGGCGTGTGTGAAGAATGAGGCATGAGGGGAGTGGCCGGCACCAGTTAGGGCAAGGAAAACCCTAACCGAGTGCCGAATGGGCCAAGCGGGCCGGGGTAGGGCCCGGCCAGAAATTGAGTTTGGCCGTCCCAATTTATGAGTAGTAATATATTTTTTTCTTCTTTACTCTTTGTATGTCTAAGAGTAATCTTCCCCAAATTTAAAATCTTAACCAAGGATTTATACATGAATGGTTTAAAAATCTTACTTTAACTTAAATAATCCATATGAATTTATTAATCTAAAGGATATGTGCTTCGGCTTAAATGGAATGGATCTTATTTCGACCTAAGTAATCTATAGGAACTCTCCAATCTAAATGTTATGAGTTTAACTTGATCTTCCTACCAATTCAGAATTTAGAATTTGCACAACGCTCCGAAATTTATAATCTTCAACCATTTAAATAACTACACCACACCCACGAAGTTATTAATAGTAAATTCTATAAAATCAAAAGATAGAGCAGATAAAAAAGTCAAGAAAATTATAATAGATATCATCTATTGCATTGTCTTCGACAAGATAGTCCACATCAATAATCTGTAAATCAACCTCATCAGCATAAGCATGCATACCTGCATATGCAATTGCTATCTTCGGAAATAGTCCTTATCGGACGATTGTCCCACTTCAGATCCCGAAGTTCTGCCGATTTCGTCCGAAGGGACATCTCACTTCACTTCTTATCCATCTCAAGGCAAGTTCATTTCTTGTTCATGTTGAAGAATATTTCTACCAACATATATGCAATTTCCTTCTTCTTATCACCTGTGATAATTAATAAATGGACTGCATTATGATTCGTTGAATCATATATTGGTGGGCAGTGGAACCCCGGTTTGGAACTTGTGGGGTGGTCAGGGTTCCATTGCATATGGTATCATCATAAGGTTAATAACAAATGTCAGTTGGCATTCTTACGCCGTAAAGATAGCGTTAACCACAAGACCTGTTATGGGACAGGCGAGTCAAGTAGTACCTTCTTAGTGCATATCTCCCAGGAACGTATGTAAAGTAACGCCTGGGGAAGCGTTATGTCCCTCGCCCAGGGGAGCGATAAACCCTGAATTTACGCTTTGGGAGGCGTTATGTCCCTGAGATATACAGAAAAGTACGCTATAATGACGAGGTGGGTAGTTGGTGCTGGACCAACTACATAAGGGGAGATATTGCAAAAGGGAAGGATGAAAATGACTCGGAACCTTAGACCTGGCCACGCACCGATGGGAGTGTGATGGGTCTCGTACCCGGCTATAGGCTAAGTGCTTGTGGGTAAAGTAGCGCACCTCTGCAGAGTGTATTGAAGTGTGGCATTGTCACTCCCTGTTCTGGGTATGAACTGCGATCGTGGCGGGAAAGGAACCATCGGAGGTTCTAATGACCCGTGAAGCCTTCTGAACATAGCTAAATTAAAATTGACTTCTATCCAGGAACGATATTGGAATCATGCATATCCTTTGAGGACTTTGTCCTAGTAGAAATAGTCATTCAAACACCTTTTGCTATTATGAACTTGTTGAGTACCTTCTGTACTCATCCCCTACATAAAACCTCCTTTGTTAGGCTACAAATCGGTAGAGCAGGTGGTCGGGTATCCGGAAGAACCAGAGGAAAAGACGGCAGAGCAGACCTTGGGCGAAAGAGAGGCGGGAGTCAATTACTACATTGACTTCGACGAGGCACACATTTCTGAGCAGGCCTGAAGCAAGTTGTAGTATAGGAACATTGGTCATAGGTGTAAAAATCTCTATTTTGCTGTACTTTGGTCTTTTACCTTTTCACAGTCTGATGTTTTATATGCAGTTTTATCCTATGGAAGTTGAAACTCTTGTACTTCTGTTGAGATGTAATATAAGTATGTATTGTATCGATGAGCCTCTACAATGCTTCTGTTGTACTACTCTGATGGGCATATTGTTAGTGAAATAAAGTTTCACTAGCAATAAGCCAAAGACTGGCACACTACACCATGCAGTGGTGTGCAGGGTCACCACAGAGGATGATAAGAGGAGCTCATCCGGAGCTGTGTACCAGTCAAGCGAAAGAGTTCTTGCCAAAAGGTGCTTGTAAAAATACGATCATGGTCCGAAACAATAGAAGCAGGCAACCCATGGAGCTTATAAACATTAGCGAGAAACACCTCAGCGACTTGAAGGGCAGTAAAGGGATGGCTCAGAGGAAGAAAATAGGCGTACCGCGAGAATTTGTCCACAACCACAAAAATACAATTGAAGCGACCGGAATGAGGGAGGCCTTCAATAAAATCCATAGAAACCATCTCCCAAGCATGAGTAGGAACTGGAAGGGGTTGGAGACGACCTGGATAGCGGAGACGCTCGGGTTTGGCCTGTTGACAAACGGAACACTCCTGAACTAGGCGTTTGATGAAAGCCTTCATACCCTGCCAACGGAACAACTGAGAAATGCGATGGTAAGTCACAGGATAACCAGAGTGACCTCCTAGGGGGCTGGCATGGAGTGCATGCACAATCTTGGTTTGTAAAGCAGCATCAGCACCAACCCAAATCTTGCCATCTTGACGCAACAGGCCATCACACAACTGAAACCACCCGGCGGATGAAGGAGTCACTGACAACTGCTGTAGCAAACCTTGTGCCTTAGAGTCAGCTTGGTAACTTGCAAGCACCTCGGCCAACCACACAGGCTGCACGAGCGAAACAACACAAAGCGAGGCTTGATCCGGAGGACGACGAGAAAGAGCATCGGCAGCCCTATTTTCAGAGCCCTTTTTGTAGACAATTTTGTATTGCAAGCCCAGCATCTTAGTGAAGGCTTTTTGCTGCCAAGGGGTGTGAAGGCGCTGATCAGAGAGATGAGCCAAGCTGCGTTGATCTGTCCGAATGGTGAATTCACCCAGTTGCAAGGAAGAACGCTACTGTTGGACAGCGAGAAGAATGGCCAAGTATTCCTTCTCATAGACAGAGAGACCGCAATTCCTTAGGCCTAATGAACGGCTAACAAAGGCAATAGGATGTCCAGATTGTAAGAGGAATGCGCCAATGCCGACATCACAAGCATCAATTTCGACAGTAAAAGCTTGGGAAAAATCTGGGAGGGCCAAAACAGGGGCACTAATAAGAGCTTGCTTTAAGGTCTGAAAGGCCACGTCGGTGGCATGAGTCCACACAAACAATGTGCCCTTGCAAAGCAAATCGGTCAAAGGTCGGCTAATCACCCCATAATTCCGGACAAACTTGCGATAATACCCCGCTAACCCCAAGAAACTGTGCAACTCCTTGAGAGAAACTGGTTGTGGCCAATCCTGAACAGTGGCAATTTTGGAATTGCAACGCCGTCGCCACTAATGACATGACCCAAATAAGCGATGCACTGCTGCGCAAAAGCACACTTGGAAGCCTTAACCTGCTAGTGGTGGTCAGCCAAAAGGCGCAGAACATGCTCCAAATGTCCCAAATGATCCTAAAAAAAAGTGTTGTAGATAAGAATATCATCAAAAAATACTAACGCAAATTTGCGTAAGATAGGAGCTAGAGTAGCATTCATAGCACCCTGGAAAGTAGCGGGAGCACCCGTAAGACCAAAGGCCATCACCTTGAATTCGAAGTGCCCGTGCTGAGTTTGAAATGCTATTTTGAATTCCTCACCGGGAGCCAAACGAATCTGATGGTATCCTGCCCGAAGGTCTAACTTAGAGAACCAACGAGCACCGGCCAATTCGTCCAACAACTCGTCAATGACAGGTAATGGATATTTACTTTTGACGGTTAAGGCATTGAGGTGCCGATAATCAATCACCATACGCCAGGAAGAGTCCTTCTTCTTAACTAAGATAACAGGAGAAGAGAAAGCACTGTGACTATGCTAAATGACACCATGCTGAAGCATTTCAGCGACTTGGCGCTCGATCTCATCTTCCAATTTGGGAGCAAAGCGATAGGGCCGAATGGAGATTGGGCGAGCTCCAGGAAGCAGAGGAATGACATGATCACAATATCTGCGCGGAGGTAATCCAGTTGGTTCAGCAAACACGAAAGCAAACTGATCCAAGAGAGACTGTACAGCTGGTAAAATGGCAGTTTGCTTAATTTCTTCAACAGCACGAAGTTCCACCAAGGTACAAGCAAAAACCTCAGGAAGAGCTCCCTGTAAGGTGACAGTAGTACCATTGCGAGAAAAAGATAGCCATCGGTGAACCCAATCAATATGCATGGGGCTATGCTGCTCAAGCCAATCCAATCCTAAAATACCATCATAGCAATCCAAGGAAAGCAATTTGAATGGGTGACAAAGCGGGAACCAGAACACCACCACTCGCAAGAGGGAAGGACACGGTCACACTGAAGTATAGCTCCTCCAGCCACCTTCACCCGAGCTGCAGGATGCAAGGGTTGAACACCCACAAAAGTAGAAGCCACAGTCGTATCAAGGAATGAATGGGTACTGCCCGAATCTACCAAAAAGAGAACAGCCGTGTTCTGAACTGTACAATGCAGCCGTAGTGTATGAGCCGAAGGAGTGCTCGTAGTGGCGGCGAGAGAAATCGACATAAGCTGAGAATCCAAACCAGAATCACTGTGAACTGACTCAGCTGAAGGAGAGTCAGGTTGAAGGAATTGCACTAATTCCTAAACCACATGAAGTTGGACTTGTGCCTTGCAGTGATGATCTCGAGCCCACTTCTCCCCACATGTGAAACAAAGGCCCTTAGCACGACGATAAGTGTGCAATGCAGTCCACTTGTCATCAAGAGGACCCTGGCGAAAAAAGTCCAGAACACGCTTGTTGTCAGGAGGCTTGGGCAATGCAGCACGAGGTGGAGGAGGTGGCAAGGGCAGTGGCTGGGCACGGCGCGGCACCGAGGGGACGGCCGCTTGGGCAAGCTGTCTATTGAAGGGCGTTGTGCCATCGCCAACTTCCTCCTGCACCAAGGCGAGAGAGTACGCAGTATCCAAATCCTGGGGACACTGAATTGCAACTAAAACACGAACTGCAGGTGTAAGACCATCAAGGAAACGGGTGGTATAATGCAAAGGATCTGGTGTGGACTCATAAGCAGCCAGCTGGTCAACTAATTCAGCAAATTCAGTGACATAACGCTCCACAGAATCAGTTTGAACTAAACCAAATACACGACGAATCAAGGCTTGGTGTTGATTTCTCCCAAAGCAATGAGAAATCCACCCACAAAAGTCAGACCAGGAAGCGTGTGGTAGACGATGCTGAACCGACTGTAACCAACGAGCAGCGGCGCCATCGAATTGCATCGCAGCGACCGTGATCCACATGGAAGGGTCCGTGTCAAACAGCGCGAAGTAATCCTCACAACGCTTCCGCCACAGCTTGGGGTTGGCACCATCAAAGCGGGGAAAATCAACCTTAGGCAGCGTGCCACGACCATGAGGCTCATACGAATGGGAACGAGAATTAGACCCATACGGCAACACAGGGGAAGAAAAATTTTGGTGATCTCGCGTACCTCTTGCCGGAGAAGGGACATAGGGCGTGTAAACCCCGTGACCCATCCCCCGGAGTATCTTGGCTGAGCGGTGCCCATCGGGGCCGATCTCGTCGTCCGCCAGCATCTTGGTGGGCAGAGCTGGCTCGGAGGAGTGGATGACACGATCCAAGTCGAGGCAGAGATCTCCGATGTCTGCACGAAGTTCTTCCGCCACATGGAGGAACTCTTGACGGCTCTCCTTGAGGGCTGCAGCCAGGGCTATCATGAAGGTCGCCTCCAGTTCCCCATGGTGCTTCAATGCGGCGGCATCTGATTCCGCTCGCAGGGTCTCATACATCACCTTCAATTCCGGATTGAGCTCTTCCATGATTTGGGCGCGGCGGCGAGAAGCCAATCAGGTATGATGGGGATGAGAAGGAAGCGGCTCCAGGATTGTCGGATTTGATACCAGATTGTTAACACTGCAATAACGGAGATAGGATCTGGGATCGATTAATCGTATCAGGACTTCTCAATCGAGTTCATCCAGTTCTTACAACTCTCTCTTCCTTCTCTCCGTTCACGGCAAAGCCGTTCTCTACTGCTCTACCTCTCTTCTCTCCTTTCTATCCCTGTATGTAGCAACGCTTACATGGGCTCACTTGACCCAATCTCGGCTTGCAAGCCAGGCCGGAGGACGACGCTGTCTCCTTGTTGGACCGGTTCGGCCCAGTGGTTCTTCAGGTCCAGTATCTCCTGCGGGATCCTGCTCTAGACCACCTGGTGCGCTGACACACTCTTACCGTAAGCGTTAGTATATCATTTTGACAGAGACATCGCCTCCAGCTGTAGTCAGCGCTTTGAACTTCAATCCCATTGGTACGTACCTCAAGTATTTACTCTACGACGTGCTGTAATTTCCAGCAACCTTTACATATCATTCGGTGCAATCCATGTTCGTACTTCTTGCGAAACCGTCCAAGAGATAGGACAATTGGACCCTCGTGTCTGGCCTCAGCGACATGAAAGGGCGATCGGATGATGATGAATCATGGATTGCATGTTGTTGTCGCCACGGCCAGGCCAAGATGCGAGACAAGACAAGCGGGGATTTGGACTAAGTCATTTCTAGCCCGTGAGGGCGACGCCACGCCCGTCGCTTTTGATGCCAACCAATCTGGGCACGGAGAAAACACACTGGTTGCGTCGCTAAATTCGCTGCGCCCGCGAAAAAATCGTGTCCCGGTGTGCTCATCCAAAGTTGTCAGTAGTATTATCCAGATCAGATGTAGAAAACATGAAAGTTCGACTCGGAAGGAGGCCCTCCGCTTTTCTGGCACGGGCTGGGACGACCCTCAGGTCGCGAAGTCATATAGGCCGACCCGCGGTGTTCGCTCGAGGGCAGGGCACCATCGGAAGTCATTGGTTCTAGGCTTGAAAAATGGAATTTCTTGGCAGCTGGGAGTTTGGAGTTTGGACGGTTGGAACCTGGTTGCTACGGTAAGGTCCTGTTTGGTTGGGCTGTAGCTGTTGAAAAAGCGGTTGTTGGCTGGCTGTTTGGAATAGCAGCCGTGGCTGTTGGCACGTGAGTCTGTGGGTTGTGCGTGTTTGGTTGGGTTGTGGCTGTTGGCTGTTGTATGAGGAAATGTCTGAAATACCCCTAGAGTGCTGAGAGTATGTATATGAGCTATGTATTTTTACGCTGAGAGTATGTATTTAAGCTGATTTGAGTGTATTTTTTCCTGAAATGAGTGTATTTGTACTGACAGAACATATTCGATATTACATTATTTATTTTCTATCCTCTCTTCTCTCTCTCTCATTTAAATTTATTTGTTATTTATTTATTGTAACAACCTAAAAGTATATTTTTCTGTTATTTATTTATTGTAAACCTTCTTTTTAGCCATACGCACTCAAAATCCTAAAACTAAAGCACACAAGACATAAGGAATAAAATAAAATAACGAATAACAAAATTAACAAAAAGAAAAATTAATTAAAAAAGGGGAAATTCGGTTAAGGGGGACCGGGGGCAATCGAAGGCCCCAGATCCACCCCACGTGCCGCCCCTACCTTGGTCACGCCGCCGCCTCGACAGGGTCGTCGCCGCCGGCGGCGGCCAACTGACTGCCGCTCCCCACAACCCAGCCGCTCCGCGCCGGCCCAGCTGCGCCTCCTCCCCGCGCCCTTTCTCTTTCCTGCCCCAACGTCCGTTGCAAAGCGTCGCTTGCCATTGGCGTGACTCACCGCCAGCCCTTCTCCACCGCTCCCTCTCACCAGCGGGCCACCTCCATGCCGCGCCTCCCCACCATCCTCCCTTTGCCTTGCACCACTGCGGCCTAGCCATTGCCGCCGCCCCATCGCTTTCAAGCTCCACCTCCGGCCGGTCGCCGCCTGCGCCGTAGCGAGCAAGCCGACGGGCTCAAGCCGAGCTGCACCACCAAGTTCCCCGCCGGCTGGTGAGCCACCTCCTCCTGCTGGCCGCCGCCGCATCGCAGCCGGCGTCCCCCTCCCTTCCCATCGGCGTCAACCTCCCTTCCCCGACCTTCCTTGCCCTCCCTGCCCTCGCCGACAAGGCCATCGGCCTCGACGTCGCCCGCTCCTGGATCCGTGCCAACCTCTCCCCCTATGTCCGAGCAAGGACCGGTGGAGGCGCACCGGTTAGAGCAGGGGCGGTGGAGGCAGGCCAGCCGGAGCTAGGCGGGGGCGGTGGAGGAGCCCGACGGTGGAGAAGGGGATCGGGAGGAGCTGTAAGGGCATTTGCCTGTAATATTCTCCAAATCTGGGGGCAAACGCATTAGCACTTAAGTGAGCACTGCGGGAAGCTACTCCCGGCCAGCTTCCCGCAGTGCTCTCGATTTGTACTCAAACGCTAAAGCTGCTGTTCAGATAAGCTGGGCCAAAGCCACCTGTTTGGTTGGGTTTCAGCTTTTCCTAATGGAAAGCTGGTTGGAAGCCCAACCAAACAGCCCCTTAAGTCTCGCGCATGTTTTATTTTCTTTCCCTTCCTTCTTCTTTTTCTAAGAAAGCTTGGCGATGCATTCTTTCGAGAAAATAAAAGCTTTATTGATTGTCACATTATATCAAGATGGTGAGTATATCACCAATGCACACAGTCACCATCTATTTATATACTAAAAGCAGAATACAATAGAAAAATATAGAGAGGCTAGAAATTCCCAAAAAAAGCAAAACATCCGATCGTTAATTTGGTGGACCCTTTTATTATTAGTGGACTACAACCAATAGATCTTTATAACTGTACCTAAACAGATCACAACCAATAGATCTTCATAACTGCACCTAAATAGATCATAGCCGATAGATCTTCATAATTGTACCTAAACAGGTCATAATCGATAGATTATCATAACTGTACCTAAATATATCATAGCCGATAGATTTTCATAACTGTATCTAAACAGATCACAACCGATAGATTATCATAATTGTACCTAAACAGATCGCATCCAATAGATTATCATAACTGTACCTAAATCTCGCGATCTACTTTTATTTCCCATACTGATCTTGTCGACGATCGGTAAACCGTCGATCTTACGGTATTCATGGAATGTGTATGTATGAGGGGTAGGGACCTGTCGATGATCGTTAAACCACCGATCTTACGGTATTCGTGGAATATGTATGTATGAGGGGTAAGGACCGCTAGGGCACAAGGCCAGGGATATAATGGCAAGGAAAACACCCTTTTTGTACAGGTTCGAGCCTCCCTCAGGATAACAACCCTACATCCTGTTCGTATATATTTAATGGAGAAACGTCTTATAAGGGACTCTGGAAGTTATTGGCTATCCTAGGCCTAATCGTAGGCTACTCCGGCTAATTCTGCTACTCTCGATTCCTTCGAGGTGATGGGGCTTCAGGATCTGGATTGGCCTTCTGGATCTAACCTCCCTTGTCGATCTAACTTAACTTCTAGGTTTTAGAGAACCTGAAAGATCTTCCGGGACTTGAAAGACCTGTCCTTCCCTATGGGATTGCTGATCCTTTCGGGGGGTTACCTTATCTCCTGGAAATCCTTACCGGATACGTCCTCATATACAGGATACTATACTATACATCGTCAAGCCCACCATCAGTACATGAAATGAGGTCATGACTGTTCTGTAGGAAATCTGCCCTTGTCGGGAAGCAACTCCGAGTAGGCGACTTCGAGTACTTTTGCTGACAACGTTCCCGAGTAGGTAATATCTCTACCGAGTAGTCGTGATATCCTTGGTCGGGATAAACCTTTGAGTAGTCCAAGGCATTTTTCTAGGCTGGCTTGTCCTTGAAACACCTTTGGTTTAATCTGATCCGTCAACCACAGACACGCATTCGCTTGGTAGATTTCTGAGAAACCGAACTGTCATGACGGAATTTTCACATGGTGATAAATAATCTTTCCTTTTCTTGCGCTACTGTCCGGCTAACGTTTAGCGAAACCACAGCGCGCTTGTCAATTGTGACGAACAGGAACTTGTGGCCCCTGGGCGAGACCGGGAAGGACCCCAAGATATCCAGGCCCCATGTCGTGAAGGGCCACAACAAGGGAATCGCCTGCAATGCTTGGGCGGGCTGGTGAATGCGTCTACCGTGAAATTGGTACTGACGGCATTGCTTCACCAAGTTGCTTGCGTCACGGAGAGTTGTCGGCCAATAGAATCCTTGTCTAAAGGCCTTTCCGACCAGGGTTCGGAAAGATGCATGTGCCCCGCACACCCCTCCATGGATTTCCTCGAGTAACTCTGTACCCTGCTTCTGATGTATACACCGCATGAGCACTCCGTGAGCTCCTCTTCGGTAGAGGACTCTGTTGACCAGGGAGTATATCCTGACACATCGGGCAAGCTGCTCGGATAGTGTATCATCCTCAGGCGTAGTCCGATCGAGAAGGTACCTATGGATGGGCTCTATCCACGAATCCTCAGGATCGGGGGGAACAACGAGTTGACCTGCCACTCCCCTTGGAGCGTCAATACCTGATGACGTCCTTGAATGGTGCTCTGTTCTGAGGGTGGCCATTCCTTCGTCCACAGGTTCGTTAGAAGCTATGGACGGCGTCAAAATCCTTTTTGCAAAGGTCTCGGATGGACATAGAGATCGTGAGGACGTCAGGCGGGCAAGACTATCGGCTCGGCAGTTATCCTTTCTTAGGATGTACCGTACTTCGAGCCCGATGAATTTCTTCTCCGGCTTCCTTCCATCGGCTAAGTAGCTGCCATATTCAGGTCTAAGGTCTGATATTCCTTGGACACTTATCTTGCTACTAGCTGTGAGTCCCCATTCATGAGTAGGCAATGGATACCAAGCGTGAACGCGACTCGGAGACCGGCAAGCAAACCCTCATACTCGGTCACGTTATTCATGGCCAGGAAGTTAATCTGCAGTGCATACTGCAGGCATTCTCCGGTTGGTGAAGTCAGTTCCAGCATGGGGCTAGTTGGCTGTGGAGCCCCCAGCTCAGGACGCCTGTCATCTGACTTGAGCGAAGGTCTAGCCCCCGGTCGTGGCGCTTCTAGATATAATCAACAACCAAAAATGTTAGTCGTAATTTGCCTTTACTAAAACTAACCTTTTGCTTTTTGCTCGTTTCGTCCGGGACCTGGAGGAGCGATTGGTCCGGTCAGAGCAGGAGCGGGGAACCGACTTCGAGGCGAAGAGCTCTCGAATGGCTGAATGCAGATAGCCTGCTAAACTCCTCCTCTCGAGTTGTCGTTGGTTGCTCCAGAAACTCTCATGCTCTTGTCGTGACACGCTGAAAAAGCTTGTCGAGTGCGCGTGCTAGGCGACGGCGCCCGGAGCATCTTATCATCGGCTTGTTCGTAGCTTGACGACTTGAGGCTGGAGCTGGCGTGACCTAAGACGGACTGGCGGTCGGAGGGGTGATGACCGTGCAATCTTACCGAAGGTGCTTGCACGAGGAACTCTCTAAGGGGACTCGACTATCTCTTTACTGCTAACTCGAGTGACCTGGATCGGGCAATTTCTCCTGTGGAGCCGTTGTCCTGCTGAGGAGAAAGCCCTTTTTGCCCCGGTTCTGACTAGTCGTAGAACCTGCTCTCCGACTTGGAGGGGGTGTTTTCCGAAGTCGTCGCTCGTAGTTGCGGTGGAGGTCTTGCTGACGCGGGGATGCACGTAGCAGCATCGGAGTCTACTTCCCTACTTGGGAGTTGATGCTTTTCTGTGAGGTTGACGTGCTGTTCCTTTTGGCGAGACCTGGTCTTGGAATGTCGTCCTTCTCCGTCTGATTCCTCTTGTCGGAGAGGGGTCTTCCCTCGGTTGGAGCTGTGTGTCACCGATTGGAGTCGAAAAGACTCGGCTTGGGCTTGGGCCTGCTGTAGTTCAGCCCCCAGCCGTTGTAGCCACTGTACTCCATCGGGTGTCGTCTAATCTGCCGCCGGTGGTCGTGACAGCAGATTGTGCACCTCGGTGAGTCTTCGAGCAGTTCGGGACACATATACCCCCGTCTCTTGAGGGGTTCTGTCTACTGCCGTAGGCATATTCCCATTCCTACGGGGAGTAGCCATCGGGCTTTGATGTTATGAGCCCCCATGCTGATCCGGGTCCTCGAGATCTTTCCCAACCATCATGGATTGCGAGAACCACTCGAGGGTCTGAATTAGATGAGGGGTAGTTCCACTCCATCAGGAGGGATACTGTGATTGAGATCTTGATCGTTTGGTTGATCAGAAGTTGCAGGCGACAGTCCGGACATCAGGCTGGTCGCTCCTGCCTAGGAATCGTCGGTTAGCACCAACGTTTCTCGGAAGGCCCTGGTGCACTTGGTCCTGAAGTGATCATCTTCGCAATCCGAGTACTCGCCAGGGGCGTATTCTCCAAGGTCTACGTGGTCAGATACCGAGTACAAATCTATCTGGCTGGAGTTGTCGTAGAAGCCTAGATCTGAGTACCCAGTACATCGCGTGAGAGCTATCGAATCCCCCGCCGAACCTGCTTCTTCCTCCTCGGGTCGAACCAAGGAGGGCCGTGCAGTCGGTGTTGCGGACTGATTGCGAGAAGTTGCACGTCTTGCCGACATTGATTCTTCCTGGACGGTTTGAGCCAGAGAGGTCCTCACGGTCGGCGCCATCTGTCGACAATCGATAAACCGCCGATCTTACGGTATTCGTGGAATGTGTATGCATGAGGGGTAGGGACCGCTAGGGCACAAGGCCAGAGGTATAATGGCAAGGAAAATGCCCTTTTATACAGGTTCGGGCTCTCTCAGATAAAAGCGTGTATTGATCTGCCTTCATACGAGATGCCAATTTGCCCTTATATAGACAGAACTGGCTTACAAGTGCAAATACATTATTACCCTTAAAAAGGCTACAACCTCTGCCAAGTCTGTGTCACCGTACATCTGGCCGAACTCGTACTCTCCACCTCGCCGCTACCTACTACATGCGCTGGCATATTCCCCGATTCCCTTCGCCGGTACGGCTCGCCTCCGCCCTTGTCGTCCTCAGTGCCGGCGACGTCGTCCTCGCCGGGTGGACTCGCCTCGCCTTCCTCCTTGCCCCGGCCGAGTCACCCCCTCACCTCATCCACGAGGACCGACTTGCTTCTCGCTCCCGTGGCTAAGTCGCCCGACCGAGATGGCCTCCCGCTGGCCCGAGCCCACCTAAGATCCTTGTACAACACCTTTCGTTAATCGTAACATGAACAGAGGATGGGGGGGGTACCTCGTCACGGGGCCTCGGCCGGACTCCCCCAACAGTGGCTATCCTAGGCCTAATCGTAGACTAATCCGGCTAATTCCGCTACTCTCAACTCCTTCGAGGTGATGGGGCTTCAGGATCTGGATTGGCCTTCTGGATCTAACCTCCCTTGTCGATCTAACTTGATTTGTCCTCCCCTATGGGACTGCTGACCCTTTTATAGAGGGTTCATCTGGTCGTACCGTACATGGACTTACGTCCGAGTAGGACTCTGCCTTCCTCAAACATCAGGATGAACTTCCTAGTTTAAGGGATATCTTTACTCCTTCTTAGAGGTTACCTTATGGTCCTGGGATCCTTAACGGATACAGGGGTATACTTCGGTAATCCAGGGAATCGTATATCAGATACTTCCTAATATACGGGATACTGTACTATTCATCGTCAAGTCCTCCATCAGTACGTGAAGTGAGGTCATGACTGTTCAGTAAAAAATCTGCCCTTCTCGGGAAGCAGCTCCAAGTAGGCGAACCGAGTAATACTTATCGACGACTTTTCCGAGTAGGTACAATCTCTACCGAGTAGTCGCAATAGCCTTATCAGAATGGCCGTTGAAAATCACAGCTTTTCTGATTTAATCTGATCCCTCGATCATGGACACACATTCGCCTAGCGGATTTCTGGGAAATCGAACCGTTGTGGCGGAAATTTGTGTGGTGATGAAGAATCTTTCCTTTTTCTGCGCTACTGTTTCGGCTGACGTTAACCGCAACGCAGCGCACTTGTCAGGGTGGTGCGTTTATCAGACCCTCTTTTTCCTGCGCAACTTCTCGTATGCGGAAAAAGCAACTATCCGCATTAAATGCGATGGAACAGATCGTGCCGTTAACCGCACTCGGTCACGCGAAAATTGAAATCTTTAAGAAACTAAGAGTTGGGGTTTTTGCCCGCATCCCTCTCCGTTCCTTTAGCTTTCCCACCTTCTTCTTCCTCGCGATCTCATCAAACCCTTCTGCTTCCATTGCCTCCAATCGATCGGTGAAAATGGGCAAGAAGAGCACCGCGAAGAAGTCCCCTGAGCCCAAGAAGTCATCGGGGGATACCTCAGGGAAGCAAATCTCCGTCATCCCCGAGTTCGAAGCCTCGGTGATGGATTCCTCCGCCATCAAAAGGCTCGTGGCGGAGGAGGTGATTCTCCCGGAGGTGTTCGTACCTTTCCGGGAGACCGTGAAGGAAACGGTTTCCCTAGCCCAGACACGAACTGGACCGTTATCTTCGCGGACTTCTTCAGACACGGACTTCAGTTCCCACCTTCGCATTTCTTCCTCCTCGTGCTCCAGTTCTACGGGATCGAGTTGATTCACCTCAACCCGAACTCGGTCCTGATGCTGGCGGTCTTCGCACATCTGTGCAAAGCGTACCTCGGCATCAGGCCGAGCCTAGAGCTGTGGAGGTACTTCTACAACCTCCGCCAGATGAAGGTCAGTGGCGGAGGAGTCGTCGGCGGCGCCGGGTTCTGACTTCGGGAAGAGAAGAAGGACGCCTACATTTCCTCTTCCTGGAAGTCGTCATGGTCGGGCCTGGCATTCTAGGTGGTTCTACTGCCAGTCCCCATCTTTCTCCGGGATTCATTACCAAGGCCTGGCTCCCTTCCCGACGAAGTGCTGGGTGGAAGCCCCAAAGGAGACCAAGCAGCTCAATGTCCTTGTCCACGACATCGCCAATCTCGCTGCCAAAGGCTTATCGGCGTGGGACATGTGCAGAGAACTTCCTTCGGCAGCGCATCAGCCCTCTTCGGTCAAGGGTTCATCCTACCTGGATACTTCCGGAGGGTCACGACCAATCAAGAGACTTTGACACGGGTAAGCACTCTGCCCTTCCCGTGCCATTCTAGTCGGTGAGACACTGTGCTTGTTTCTGACTTCTTTCGATTGTGCAGATCTATCCCCGGGGGAGCTTCAGAGTAGGTTGAACAACCTATTCGAGCAGTCTCCCCAAGGCGGGTGGACGGAGGTGCCCTTGTCTCTTCTGAAAGCTTAGCCCCGACAAGCAGAAAGAAGTCCTTTCGGTGAATTGTAGGTCTTTTACCTTGTCTGGTCTTGAGTCATCCGAGTAGTGATGTTAATATCCCTCGGGTTTTCTTCTGTAGCAACCAAGCCGCGGAGGTCCTGACTCGGATGCCGAGTGGGCTGGAGCCCTCGTGTAGGAGGAGGACGTTGAGGTCCTCGGAGAGACCATGCCGCCCCCTGAGGAGGGAGTCGGCGGTCCATCCGGGGCCAAGGCGGCGGTGGAGGCTACTCGGGTGGATTCTCCTACCCAGGCCCCTTCTCCTTTGCCGAATCCCCAAGCTCAGGTTAGAGCCCTCGCCCGACTAGTTCTGTCTCGTAGTTTTCTTCGAGTAGAATAACAGAAGCGAACTTGTCGGACAGCATGAGGCGAGTAGCCTTTCTCCATGGGAGCCGTCGCCTCCTCCCCCGACTACTTGAAAGGAGGAGGCCACGACAACAAAGGGGAAAGCGCCACTCGCCTCTGCTGAAAAGCGGGGTTCAGTTGTTTCATCGAAGGGACCTCTTCCTCCGGCGAAGCGCCAAAGGTAAGTTTATTTTGTGGTCCTCTTCGGTGTTCTTTTTTTTTGTTTCTTGTCTTCGTGAAGGATTAATTCAAAGTTCTTCCGACTAGGGTGACCATCCTTCCGACCGGAGTTCCAGCGGGGGCCGTCGTCGAGGAGCAGCCCTTGGCGCCAGGGCCGGTGGCAACACCGGTCGAGCGGGTTGAGCCCCCTAGGCCGGAGCCCTTGGTGCCAGAAGGAGTCGGCTTGACCTCCCTGCTACAGGCAAGTCGAAAGAGTTAGTAGTAAAAAGTACAAAAGGACCAATACTAACCTTATTGTTTTCAGATCGTCATTTCCCGGATTCCTCCGCTCGAGAAGGCTGTAGCTGAACTGGAGGTGAGCCGAGCGGCGAACGAGGAGCTAAAGAGGCGCCTCAAGGAGTCTGGGAACTGGCGGGCGGAGAAGGAGAGCTGTGGAAACGCCTCCGAGATGCTGAGAAGAGGTGGGAGGTGGCAGAAGCTGAGCTCCAGGACTTGAGGGCCCGCTCGTCGAAGGCGGAGGCTTCTCTGCAAAGAAGTCAAACCTATGCGTGGAAGCTGGAGGCGCTCGAGCAGGCACTGGTCGAAGCTAGTGTCGTCGTCTTCCCCCGCCCTCCACATTCTGCCCGGCTGGTGGAACTCGTAGCTTCAGTCAGGATCATCCTCGAGAAGCTTCTCAAGGACGAACTCCAGTAAGGCGTGTGGGATGCCTTGGCTTTTGCTCTGGCCCTTCTCCGGTGTAGGCACCCGGACTTGTCCTTGGAAGCTCTCGCGACTGATCTCCCGGCTGGCAAGGAAGAGGAACTCCTTGATGCTGTGCAGGATGCTGCGGATGCCTTTGGCGATAGAATCCAAGCGTCTAGTCTAGCTAGGTAGGATAAGGACGTGTAACAAATAGTGGTTAGTAACTGTGCACTAATCATGTGTGTTTTTTGTTCTCTTAAGTACTTATCTACTTTGTGAAATGCTTGTCGGGCGCGAGGGTTGTCGTAGACTTAGTCGAACTCACTGTCCTTCTCCCTTAACTTAGGATTTTCGAGCCGCACTGTTTTACCGATAACTGCGATCGACCAGGCCTTAGGTTTAGTCGGATGGAGGGCTCCGTGGCTCCTCGTCATCAGTAAACGCAATAAGGGGTCTTCGTACAGCTTCTCGTGGTTGTAGTGACAACTCGTGTTCCCTTGTTGTAGAGATGCTGGACATAAGTTAGTAAGTTCTACGTTTTTGCCCTGTTGTTGATAGCATTACACTCTACCCGTGATACCTTCTGCTTAAAGCAATCGAGGGTGTGAATGAGCGTATGGGTTCCGTTGGTCTAGTTATACTTGTACCCCTTTTTTCCTTCCTTTACTCGGGATCGAGGATCGTTACCACGGAACTGGGGAACTTAGTCGACCAGGCCTTAGGTCTGGTCAGGTGGGGGCTTAGTGGCTTCTCCTGTCACCTGCAGACGCGTTAAGGGATTTTCCTTGCGTCCCTGACAGTCATAGTGCGGAACCTCTTCCCTTTGTGCAGGTCGGGAAAATTAGTACTCGTAAGTTACACCAATTCGCCATATACTTGTCTAGCCCCCGACTGTCTTATTCGAGAAGTATCTTGGATAGGCAGTCTGAAAAAATAAATATTGAACTATAAACTTGATATATTAATATTGTGAACTGTCTGAAGTGTCATTTACAAGCTATGGTAAGAAAAAGTATTCTAGAAATCTTAGAAAAAAACTAGGCCGTCCCCCCTTCTCCAGCATGTCGCTAGTTGCTCCTGGAGACTTCTGCCCTCTTGTCGTGACCTGCTGACGGAACTTGTTGAGTGCGCGTGCTGGGCGGCGGCGCCCGGAGCGTCTTATCATCAGTTTGTTCGTAGCTTGACGATTCTGGGGCCAGAGTCGGTGCAACCTGAGACGTGCTGGCGAGGAGGCGACGGTCGTGCAGTCTTACTGAGGGTGCTTGCATGGAGAACTCTTCTAGGGGACATGACTCTTTTGCTGTTGATACGGGCGACCTGGACCGGGCGGCTCCCCCTGTGGAACCGTTGTCCTGCTGAGGGGAAGGCCCTATTTCCCCCGGTTCCGGTTTAGTTGTGGAACTTCTTCTCCGACTTGGAGGGGGTATTTTCCGAAGTTGTCGCTCGTAGTTGCGGCGGGGGTCTGGTCAATGTGGAGGCGCGTGTGAAAGGACCGAAGGTGTCGACTAGAGGGGGGTGAATAGGAGGCTAATTAAAATTACTTCTTTTAACTTTGTTGAACAGATTAAGTCTTAGCTAGTTGCAGGGTGAGCTAACTGTGTAACAGGTGAATAGCTCAGGCAAGATATTATGTATGATTTAACTGTGTAACAGGTGAACAGCTCAGGCAAGATATTATGTATGATTTAACAAGTAGCTGTCACACAGGTGGCTAACACAGGTGAGCTAAAGACTTAGAAATAATCACTACGTCAGGAATGGGCTCTAGTAACACATGGATATGCTACTATAGCTTAGAAGAAGTGTTACTGAGGCCTGTAGTAACACATTTTTTATGTGTTCTTGTAGCCTATGTTACTATGGTGGTGTCTATTGTAGCACACAATAACTGTTCCTGTATGTAATAAAAGGTGTTACAACTATGTTGTAGCAACATGAGTCATAGGTGTTACCATAGATCGTAGTAACACCTTTTTTATAACTGTAGCAACATAAGTGGTAATATTTTTTTTCTAGTTGTAGCAACATCATTAGTAACACCTTTTTCTTAAGATTGTAACACAATTATTGATGATTGGCATGATTATTATAGGCTCTAGTAACACCTTTTCATAATTGTAGCAACAAAGTTGGTAAGAGTTTCTTAGTTCTAGCAACACGGTCAGTAACACCTTTTTCTAATTATTGTAACATTGTTGTTACTGATCAGTAAATGAGCCAAGTAACACCTTTGTTTAACTATAGCAACACACTTAGTAACATTATTTTTTAAATATTGTAAGATGTTTAGTAACGATGTTTTCTAGATATTGCAACACAATATGATAACACGCTTCGTGTAATATTGATTTATGCAATTCAAAAGTTATTGCTTGATACTTCTAGAAACATAGAAAAAAATAAGCGTCACACATTGCACAATAACAAAAAAACATCACGAATATAATGAGCATAACATATATATGCATTGTAGTGAGGATATAAATATTAATATTGTTCACATCATTTGATAGCCTTTATAATAATTTGACCATAGAAAAGACAATCTTTAATAGAAATATTACATATTTCAATCCATTAGGAAAAACAACATGAATCCTTCATGAAATAATTTCCTTCCTGATCTCATCATGAGTCGTAGCATCCAAGTGGAACTCAACCATTGATCTTTTCAATCTGAAAAAAAAATTTACCTTTAGAATTGCAATTAAATATGTTCTAAATGTAATTTATCAAAGTTCAGGAAAGTAACAATTAACATACACATGTTGAAGGCCAAGCAATTGTTAATCCCGAGGCAAAAGCATCATGAATTGTCTTGCAATTTTCCCTTTCCCTTACCAAGTTCTCATCTTTACCAATAGGTTGATCAACTTTCACATGCATAAATTGGACACCTAACTTTTCACCACCAACCAATATGTTTGATCTACAATCCAAAAAAGTAGCATATGCCACACGCCGTTTGTTTATTGGAGACTTGAGAATTACTGTGGTACTAACCTATATTTGGATCAAAATTATCATTAACTGACAAACATAAATAAGTTACACAAACAATAATCCAATATGAAAACACTATGTTCTTTTACCTTCATTGAAGGAGAAAGCCTCTTATCTGAGGGCATATGGCCTATAGTGTTGTTTTGAGTGTATTGTTGCTGTGGTCTTCTCAAATTGGCATCCATGTTCCTCTTGGTCTTTCTCATCTATGAAGAGACATGGTAATAATTGTTACATCCTTGTGATTTGGCCACCTAAAACTCGCAATACAATTTTTCTACACACATCATCTTACATGCTAACATCATTTTTCCAACCTTAAGAGAGTTTATTATGTACAACTAAAACTTAAAATGTAGAAATATATATTCATTAAGCACAATTCAACAAATTGGAGCAAATAGTATATGTACAATGTTAAATTGCACTTGAGCACAATCATAAAGTAATTAAGACATGCATAGTACAACTAGATTTTTCAAATGCATATAGTCTCTATGAACCACATGTTAGCCCATACATAATTGATGTGGCAAATGTTTCATGACCACTTTTTCTAGCTGCTAGTGCTTCGCAACAACGACATAGTCACATAAATAAAATATAGTAGCTAATTAGTAGATTTCTCAACACATAAAAATTACCTCTTGTCGAGAATCAAAAACATGATGTGGTGGTGATGATGATCCTTCTTCATATGGAAATTCATTGCCACCCTCGTACTCGGGATGCTATTTCCACCATACAAAAATGTAAATCAACTAATAATTTGTAGTGTATCCTTATAACATGAGTAACAACAAGGTTCTAACCATTTCATCTGAAATCATTATATCATTACCCTCGCACATGTCATCATGCTGTAAGAGTGTTTCATTGTTCTACAGTTTAAATGCACAAACATTAGTTATTAGGAAGTTATTATAATGCACAAAGTGTAGAAATGGTACAAGTGTAGTAGTAAATAGATGTACCGCTATTGCATCTCTTTCTTTAATTAATAAGAGCACTGGATCGGGTCCATTACAATGAACTCTCTGCAAATTAAAATATTGATAAATAGAATTTGGAGAGAACTAACACTAGTTGAAAATGTTGATAAATACCTTTCATTTAGATTGTACTACTTGTGGCCAAGAGTTACCATTATCTCCAATTCCAAAATTTTCCTATAAAATTAAACAAGTTTGAGTGAAATATTGATACGAACGTCACAAAAAAAAATATTTACCTCTGCCATTTTATTGTTGCCATGGCCTTCATCCTTGTTTCTCAATGCTTCAATAATTTGGTCTTGCTCAGCTATCTGTTGTTTGAGCTTTGCTATTTCCTCCATAACATCAGTCTCTCCTTCAGATGATGAACCATTTCTTGTAGTCATATTGATGTTCTTCAAGTATCGTGGTGTTCGACCATAAATTTGCTTAGGAATTGGAAGCAAACCCATGCCATGAACTTGTCTAGGTTTTTCTTTCCCCAAAACTTGATGCAACGCATCACCTTGCCATGCAACTCTTCCTTGATCATTTTGTGCCAGTTCTGGTTGTTCATCTATTAGTTTTTCCAACTCTATCTGTAAGAGAAGAATCATGCATATTATTTCTACTTGTTAGATCGAATAGTAACTTGATCTTGTAAAAGCACTAAATGTATATAGCTTACCACATGCTCATTTTTATCTTTAGCCTTTTTCCTATGAGTTGCTAAGTAAACTTTTGCTCTGTGTGGTTGTTTCTTTTCAGGGTCCTCTTGTCGCTGCAAAACAAGAAGTACACTGATATGATGAAAAATATGGAGGAAACATTTAACGAAACAAGATTACTCACCAGCTCCTCACCCCAGCGAGCATAACTCTTTGTCCCTGCTGTATGGGTCATCTTCACCATTGCACGACTTATTTTGTTCTTCTCGCTTATGGCCTATTATTATAAAACCATAATATTCATGCATTATTTAACATTGGCACAAGTGAGGTCAAATTTTAATGATAGAAATCTTACCCTCCCTTCTTTAGACTTCCAAAATTTGACAAGTTTACACCATTGGTCATTCTCCACTTCTTCTGGACAAAGCTTATACAAAGCTTTCCTTTTTTTCTTTGCATTAAATATATATTTTTTTAGACTAGCCTTAAATCTTCTCCAATTTCTTCCGGTAGTTTTCAGTATCCAGTTGTCACATTTAGCAGGGTACAAGAACTTTGTCTAATGTTAAGTAAGGAATAATGATAAACGTAAATAGCAAGATCAACATTGTATTTAATGTAGATGCACTGATATGCAAGAGGTAAAAGAAGATGGTTAGGTAGTAGCACTCCATTTATATTTGCTTGTCGCGTTTGAAATACCTGTACGCAGTGAAGTATTGTTTCATCCCCACCATCCTTCTTGACATCACGCCAGTCCTTCTTGTTAAGTGGACAATATCCTCCAAGTCTAGCAATCGTGCCCAAAAACTTCCCTAAGACTCCACCTTCTTCCCCGATGGGCTGTCCAAGTGTGTTGCATTTTACAACTATGCGTTCTCCCTTTGCCATGTTCCAAATAGCAGGTAGGGCTATTCCTCCACGCTTACCAACATCCTTACCATCACCTATAAATTTAGTTTATAACGGTGCTAATTAAATTAAGGACCACTATATATTCATATGTACTTTTAAAGCATGGAAATAGTAAAGTAGTTCAGCATAGAAAAGAAAAGTATGTCTCGTATGCATCCTTAGGGTCCATTAGGAAATATGGATACATATATATATATATATATATGGAACTTGGGTGGTTAAGCAAGTGCAAGCTAGCAAAGATTGTTGATCTTATCATCTTAATTTTTCTTCCTATTCCTAGTATTTTTGGCCATTGGTTTATTTTCCTATTGATTCTCTTTTTTAACATAATGAGAAGTAATGTATAATAAAATGGTAGCAGCTACATATGGCATACTGACCTCATTCCCCTGATCAAAGGCCTAAAAGATTTAAACATGCTTGCTATGAAAATTTTCCTTCACATATATATTCTTCCAATTCTTCCAACTAGTGTAAGGTGTATAATTACAATTATACCTCTAGTATTCAGCACACGGTCATCTTGATGCTCAACATCATCCTCATTATCTTCCAATGCTTGTGTCTCATGCATTGGTTCATCGGGCGGCAGAGATTGCACATTGTCGTTGTGGTCTGCGTTGGTGTATTGAGCACCACTCCGAACCACATTCAACCTTTTTGATCTACGCAATGTTTCTACAAACAATTCAAACACCCTTAAATCGATTAATTAGAAGGTTAGAAATATATTTATTTGATCAAGTAACAGAGTCTTAACAATATTCTACAAAGTATGGAATGCATTACTACACTATAGTTTTCTAGGCAAACAAAGTAGAAGATGAGCTTACTTTGCGGCCTTCTCGTCCTATGTTTCGGCGCTTCTTGCTCAAAGACACCATCATCCTCTAAGGCTGTAGTGGGGCCATCGTCCTCTCTTGAAGGGTTAGATGGATCAATATCAGTGTTGGCTCTCTTCCTAAACACATAAAGGTCAACACTCTTCTCAATCTCATGCTCAGATATCATTGTCCTCACATGACTGTCATTATCGATATGAACCAGATTGCCACTGCCATGCGGGTCTTTTTTCTTGTAATACAGGAAATCAATTGCAAAGAAGCCAACTTGTTCGATCAAGCCGACCAAGTCAAATAGGATATGTAGTCCCTATCCATTGATCTTTGTAGAACTCTCTGGCTTTGATTTCCATCTTCATAGTGCAGATCTATGTTCCACATTTCCATGGACATCCTACAATAACATGAATCACATACACATGAATGTGAAAAACATCAATACCACATTTATATCTTACATGATCTATTGATAGGTATGACATATGATAATCAGTTTAATTAGTCAACTTTCAACAACATGGTAGTAGCCAAACGAAAGAGAATAAATTAATTATACACATTCAATGAGAACTGAGATGGAACGGTGATGCTACGAACGAGTTAGAAGGCACGCCAAAGTTTGCTTTTAGAAGATAAGTGGTTATGAGTATATTTTACAAAACTCTATAAATAAGATAGTTAAATTTGGTAAGGTACTAAATAGCGTGATAAGAGATCACCGTGCAACTACATTAATTCCAATCAGCAGGTGTAGATGAGTAAATCCCAAAACACACGCCATGCATGCATAGGCACTCAATTAATTCATTGATCATGGAAACCAGTATATATACGTATATACGTGAGATTAAGCATTAAGCAGTAAATAATCAGTTCATCAGGAATATACGTACATACATGAGAGTATGTGGTATTGAAAAGAATGGAACCACATATGGAATAATAACGTGAGATTAAGCATTAGGCATTAGGCAGGAAAGAATCAGTACTTTTTAAGATGGAGGGAAATTTTTACATTAGCGAGAAGTAGTTTTATAGTACTATAATTTTTCCGGCGCTGGTATTTTCGTTTACTCCTGAGCAGAATATATATATGCACGCATTGACCACGAACCAGCAGTATTCAACAAGACTAATTAGCTTTTTGACTTGGTGAGCTGAACCTCCAAACAGCAGCGAGATCTCGGTGACGTGAGCGACCTGCTGAGCTCTGGCGACAGGCCCAGCAGGAAGCTCGTGACGCCGCCGAAGTTGGCCCCCGCCGCAGCGGTCGCCGCCGTGGTTGCCCCCGCCACCAGCCTCAGCCGGAACACGGAAGCCAGCGCCGCGAACTCCTGCGCCAGCGAGGACGAGCGCCACACGCCCCTGCGCAGTCTCAAACTCGTGGGAATCAATCTAGAACAGGTGCTGTTGTGGAATTCGTGGGAATTAAAACAATAGAGATGGGAGAGGGGTGGAACCGTAGATTTATCCTATTCCTATCTCTTCAATCTGCAAAGACTCGGTTGTCTAGCGATAAAAGAACGGGATCGTAACTAACTGAATAAGGAGCGCCAACTGGAGGGAAAAACGTGGGAACAAAAATTTCGCTGCAGGGAATTAGCGGCAAAAAAAATCCCTTGGGTTGATAGACATGCCACCATCACCAGTCCAATAGAGACAAGATTTTGATCCGTATTGTAAGAAACTGACTCTACAATGATTTTTCTAAGTCAAATTCATGATTTCAATAACCACGTCATTGGTTTACTATTTCATTTTTGCTAACTCTCAGTCACCTAAAATTTTTGTAAACCCCAGTCATCTAAAGTTACATGTAACTTAACCTAAAATTGCAGTCCTGAAAAAGTACAATTTTATTGAAAAGTTACTGCCATTTTTAGTCCGTAAAATCACACGCCATTTAGACTAATATCATGGTCCTAAGAGTGTACAATTATTGTAAAAGATTACTGTAATTTTTAATTTGTAAAATTGAACGTCATTTAGTGTAGACACGGTTTGTCAGTCCGTCTATCGTATATGTATCTATCTTCTAAGGGGAGCCGAAGGTGAAGGGAATATTTTGTTTTAGCGCCAAGAAGTAATATTTTTGTTTTACCGTGGCAGCGTTTTGGGCTGCCATGGCAAGGTGTTCGGCCACGACAGGGAACGCTGCCGGGCCAGCACAGATCACTGGCAAGACAGAGATCTCCACGACCTCAGCCAGCAGCAGCGCGGGATCAGCATCGTCATCCACCTGAGCCAGGTGAGCCTCCTCCCTGTTCTTCTTCCTGCATTCCCGGGCCCAGTGGCCCTTGATGCCGCAGTAGCGGCACTTGTCCTTATCGCCGCCGCCCTCACACCCCTGTGCACTCGGCTGGCACCCATCCGCTGCGTGGCGATAGCATCCCACGCAGCCTTGGCGTTCTCCTTCTCCCCGACGGCAATGAGCACGTCCGGCGGCAGACCACGCAAGATGGTGATCATCGCGTTGCGCTCGTCGTGGTAGGAGGCGTTCCCGGTGGCGACAGCCTCCCACCAGCCATGGGCCTGGAGGTGGACCTTCATCAGCAGCGTCCACTCTGCGTAGTTGGTACGCATCAGCATCGGGAGGGCACCGCTCGAGGTCGCCTGTTGCACGACCTGCTGTACCACCACTTCACCTCCTCGGCGGCGGGTCCTGCTCCGGCCCCTGTCCTGCGACGGCGCGCGATGGCGTGTGACCTGAGGGCTAATGCCATGGCCAACGGCATTAGCACCCCGCTCCACGCTGGCCCAGCCCCGCTAAACGCTCCCGTGCTGGCCAGAACAGGAGCGTGTTTGCGCGGGGCTCTGTTCAGCGCAAACAGTGGGCGTTCGGATTTTCATAGCAAACGCCAGGAGCAGTGGTGTTTACAAAGTGGCGTTTGGACTAGTAGGCCAAACGCTCAGCTGCTGGCCAGAACAGTAGCTTGTTCACGAAGGGCTCTGTTTTGCGGAAACACATGGCATTTGGCTTTTCAGTGGAAACGCCATGATCAATGGCGTTTGCAGCACAGATAACATGTCACCCGATGCGCCCGATCCACGCGATGCACCCTCCCTCGCACGCCCTCGCACCGCCGCCCTCGCGCCCCTGTCGCCCTCGCGCGCTGCCATCCACGCACACCACCGCGCCCCTGCCGCCGTCCTCACGCGCCGTCGCCCTCGCTCCCTTGCTGCCCTCTGGCCCTCGTGCCGCCGCCCTCACGCCCTTGTCGCCCTTGCGCGCCACCGCGCACGCACGCCACCGCGCCCCTGCTGCCCTCACGCGCCTGCCGCCCTCGCGCACCGCCACCCACGCATGCCACCGCGTCCCTGCCGCCGCCCTCACGCGCCGCCGCCCTCGCTCCCTTGCTGCCCTCTGGCCCTCGCGCCGCTGCCCACGCACGCCACTGTCACCCGTCCCGGCCATCGTCCTCACCGCCCAAGGGCTCAAGGCAACGCCAGCGCCAAGGCAGCCCACCGCGCCGCCCACCACCGTCCCGACCACCGCTGACGCAGCCCATTGCATCCCGTGACTCCTCTGGATCCCATCGCCAACTCATCACTGTCTGCAAATCAACTCACAGGCAAGTGCTTCCTCACGGTGCTTTATTACATCATTTTGCCTGGTGTTCAATTAATTAATCTCTAGAACTCACATTCTAATACCTTGCTAAGTATAATTATCTGGATGCAATTTACTAATATCTCTTTGCTATGGTTGGAGCGATTTGTTTGAAGTTATATCTAGAAACTTAACATGAATGGTGCCCGTATTCCTGTATGATTTTAATTATGTGAGATTCTGGATTTAGCTTACTAAATTTTTCCTTTGAGTTGTTGTTTGTGTTCAAATATAAATTGCATATTGTTATATTTCACAAATTTTCACATCTAAAGAAAGAACAGAGTTTCAGCTTGCATTAATGCTTTCGTATGTGCCATATTTATTACCTTCTACCCCCTTCATGACCATGCTTGGAAATATTTTTGCCCCAATATGAATGCTGAAAGCAGTACATGATTTTCCAAGGTTCCACTTTATTGGTTTGTTATAACCACATAATCTTGTAGAGTAGTACATGAATTTCTAAGGTTCTGTTTTTTAATATTACAATGAGTGTGGTAATGACATTACTATTCTAACACAGTGAACCTATGGATTTAGAAGCTATTAAGAAGTTACTGCGATCTCCTAGACCAAGTGAAAAATACTTGGCTGGGGTAGACGGTTTTCTTGACTTTGCATACAGCGGAAAAAGGTCAGATGACAAGATCCGTTGCCCATGTGTTAAATGTGTCAATAGGTTTTTATTGAAGCGGGATGATGTATATGATCATTTGGTGTGCGATGGAATGCTACTTGGATATATTGTTTGGGGTTGTCATGGTGAAACTGCAGCACACATCTCCGCTAACAAACGGAAATGGTCACAGCATGATGGAAACTCGGAAATAAACTCAAATATGCATCAGCTAGTCCAGGATGTTTTTCAAAATGTAGACAATGAACCTCCAATGATTGATCCTGACTTCACAAATCCTTCTGAACCTGGACCAGATATTGAATCTCAAGTTTTCTATGAATTGGTGAGAGATGCAAATGAATCTTTATGGACAGGGTGTGAACTATCGAAACTTTCTTTTCTTGTGCTTCTGTTACACATAAAATCCACTAACAAATGGAGCAATAAATCTTTAAATGATTTGCTACCCGTCCCTCAACAAGCAATTCCAAATGGTAAGAATTTGCCTAGAACATTTGCTGAGGTTAAGAAAATCATTGGAAAGCTTGGGCTTAATTATGAGAGGATCCATGTTTGTGAAAAGATTGCCAACTTTATCGGAAAGAGAAGGCAAGTGATGACTTCTGTTCAAAATGTGGAACATCAAGGTGGAAGAACAAACCAGATAAAACCACTCTAACTAAGAAGGAAAGGAGAAAGGCAACCCCGAGGAAGGTGTTACGGTACTTTCCAATTAAGACAAGGCTTAAGAGGCTTTTTATGAACAAAGAAACAGCTACAATGCTAAGATGGCATGACGAAGCGTGGAAGGCCATTGATTCTCGATATCCATGGTTCGCGTCAGATTCTCGGAACATTAGATTTGCTATGGCAAGTGATGGTTTCAACCCATTTGGGATGATGAGTTCGAAACATAGTTGTTGGCCTGTCGTCCTAGTACCTTATAACCTTCCGCCATGGTTGTGCATGAAAGCCTCTTCTCTTCTCCTTACTCTGCTTATTCCTGGTCCATCTTACCCTGGAAAGCAGTTCCATGTATTTATGGAGCCAGTTTATGAGGAACTAGCTGAGTTGTTTGAGGTTGGAACACTTACATATGATGCATCTTGAGATGAGATGTTTCAACTTCATGCTGTTGTATTGTCTACTGTGAGCGACTACCCTGGGCTTGCAATATTTGCAGGATTTAGCGTCAGTGGTGAGTCTAGTTGTTTTCCATGTCGTGAAGAAACATGTTCTAAACGCTTGAAACATGGGCAAAAGTTCTATTTCATGGGGCATCGCCGATTTCTACCTCTAGATCACGAGTTCCGATATGATGCTAATTCATTTGATGGATCTCAAGAACACAGAGCGGAGCCTATTGCTTACAAGGAAATTTCAGTTCTAGATAAGATAAGATCAATTAAGGACTTTGAGGATTCCAAAACATGGAAGTGTGTTAGTGGCCTATTCTCTTTGCCCTATTGGGACTTAAATTTACTCCATCATAACCTAGATATCATGCATATTGAGAAGAACGTATGTGAGAATATATATGGGACGCTTCTAGGAATTGAGGGCAAGTCCAAGGACAATTTAAAAGCATGGCTAGACCTGCAACAAATGAACATCAGGCCAGAGTTGCATCCTCAAAAAAAGCTAATGATAAGTACTATTTACCTGCTGCTTCCTATACATGTCAAAAAAAGAGAAGCAACAATTCGGTAAAGTCCTTCATGATATAAAAGTTCCAGATGGGTATTCAGGAAACATATCAAAATGTGTAAATGTTGCTCAAGGCAGAATTTCAGGCCTTAAAAGTCATGACTGTCATATTTTAATACAACAACTTCTACCTGTTGCTTTGCGAGGTGTACTCCCAGATAATGTTACATCTGTCTTGTTTGATCTGTGCGGATATTTTAGAGAAGTGAGTGCAAGAGTCCTCCACGTGGACGAGCTTGAGAACACTACTGCAGAAATGGCTATAGCCGCCACTTTACCAGTGACGAGCACACAAAAAGATCGTCACTGCTAACTGAAAAAATTATCAGTGACGGGCAAAAATTCGTGCTCATCACTGGTAATGAATTACCAGTGGCGGGCGGTAATTTGCGCTCGTCACTGGTAACTTTGCAATTACCAGTGACGAGCATTTATGGGCGCTCGTCACTGGTATGTACTATACCAGTGGCGGGCTCTTATAGTTGCTCGTCACCGGTATGTCCCAATTACCAGTGACGAGCATTTTTTTGTGCTCGTCACTGGTAATAATTTACTAGTGACGGGCATTTTTTTGTGCTCGTCACTGGTAAAACATCCATTACTTTTATCTATACAGCTCGCACGTTAAAAATCCCCCCCTCTCTCTCTCGTTCTCTCTCCACGGGGCCGATCTGGATCCAGATCCAGATCAGGCCTCCGCCGCCGCCACCTTCCCCTCCCCTCCCCTCCCCTCCCCTCCCCTCCCTTCCGCCGCCGCGCCCACCTTCCCTGCCCTCCCCTCCCCTCCGCCGCCGCCCCCACCTTCCCTCCCCTCCCCTCCCCTCCGCCGCCGCCCCCACCTTCCCTGCCCTCCCCTCCCCTCCGCCGCCGCCCCCCACCTCCCCTCCCCTCCCCTCCGCCGCCGCCCCCACCTTCCCTCCCCTCCTCTCCCCTCCGCCGCCGCCTTTTCTACCCGCACCTCCTCACTCCCAAATCCCTCCGTTCCTCCCAAGCTCTCTCCCTCTCTGAGCTTTTCTTCGTCTCCTTTAGCACTTCCACCTCCTGACGACCCCCCACCGAGCGCCGGCGAGCCCACCGTCATCCCTTCACCCGCACCGGCGAGGTAAGTCCGAACGTTCTCACCGCCGCCGAGCCTCCTCCCCAAACGTCCCCCTCCGTTTCCTCTTGCATCCAAGCCGTCCCGAGCACCCCTTCATCCTTCCCGGTGGCCGCGCTGGTTCTTGAATCGAGGATGGCAATGGCGCCCCTTCCCGGTGGCTGCTTCTTTCTTGGATCAGGCAGCCCTTCTGGTGGATTGGTTGCTTGCACCTTTTCCGCTCCCCTGATCCTATTTGCTTTCCATCCCCATTGCGTCGGTTGTTCTTCATCCCTTTTGCTGCTGTTGTGTTGCAGGATTGGATTGTGGCAACTCAGATGTGACAAGCATGCAGGGGGTTTTGGCAAGGGTCCGGGGACCATTCACCCCAACACAGTGGATGCAGCTGGAACACCAGGCGCTGATCTACAAGCACATGGTCGCGATTTGCTTCTTCTTCTTCTTCTTCTGCTTGCCCTGTGATTTGCTTGGCAATTAATTAGGATTTTCTGCAGATTTAGTTTGTGTTGATTCTTTGTTGTATGTGTTCATGTTTACTAGCAACGTCGTAAGCAATAATTAGCAGTGCAGCACTGGTCTTCTCCAGGCTATTGCTCTGTGTATTTTTTTTTAAATCCTGAAAATGTTACTAGTGACGAGCAGAATTTAGAGCCCGTCACTGGTATGTAAAATACCAGTGACGGACGAGCTGCCCGTCACTGGTATCCCATTACCAGTGACGAGTTACCAGTGACGGGCCGGCCCGCTCGTCACTAATGGGCTTTTTAGGCCCGTCACTGGTAGCCCATTCTGCAGTAGTGGAAGATGGAGGAGCGAATTAGAATGACATTGTGTCGTATGGAGATGATTTTCCCACTTGAATTTTTTACTATTATGGTGCATTTGGTTATACATCTAGCAACCGAGGCAAAAATAGGTGGTCCAGTGTGCTACCGTTCAATGTGGTTTGTGGAAAGGTATGCCTACAAATATGGTGCTATATTTTCTATCTATTAGTAAAAGATTGTTTAACAAATTTCTTGTTGTTTCTTCTTTTTCCTGTATGTAGGTATCTCTGTGTGTTGAAGTCATATGTGCGTAACAAAGCTCATCCAGAGGGATCTATTGCGGAAGCATATTTGGCAGATGAGTGCATGACTTTCTGTTCAAGATATATTGAAGGTTTTGAGACCAAGCATAACCGGCCTTCAAGGAATGAAGATACCGATGTGTCCATTGGGCATTCTGATGTTGCACAAGGATCAGGTCTATTCCCTCATGTTGGCAAACCACTTGGCAAGCCTAATAGTTATGTTATAAGGGGTTTGGCTAAATTACAGGCACACAGATATGTGTTGTTCAATTGTTCGGATGTCAATGCATACCTTAGGTAATATCTTAGGCTTACAAACATTTTGACTTTCATTTTACCTGACATGAAAATTGATTTTAAATTACTTTGCAGAGCTCATGCTGATGAGATCACTAATGGGCGCAATGTCAACCCAAATACTATCGAGAGGACTCAAAATGAGACATTCCATGAATGGTTCAAAGCACATGTAAGTGCCATATTTTTGCATCACTTACATGTATCACTCAACTCATTAACTAAACTACTATGAAATATATAGATTATGAGACTGGAGAAGAAAAATGGCATCCACAATATTGAAAATGATATTAGATGGTTGGCTCGTGGCCCAGTTGATGCAGCAAAAAGATACCGCGCTTTTAACTCCCGAGGCTTCCGATTTAGGCCTAAACGCTTGGATAGGGTGACACAAAATAGTGGAGTTGTGCTAACTGCAAAAACATCAAGATATGCTACAGCAGGTAATGCAAAGCCAATTCTAGGTGATGTGATTTACTATGGGAGGGTAATTGATATTATCGAGCTGAACTACTCGGGACAATTTTCAGTGGTGATGTTTAAATGTGAATGGGTTGATGTTATTTCTGGGAAAGGAATTAAAAAAGACAAGTACGGCTACACACTTGTCAACTTCTCACATCTGATACACAACGGAGAAAAGATTGAGCATGAGCCTTTTATATTTCCTAACCAAGCTGATCAAGTGTTTTATGTGGATGATATAATGAATCCGGGTTGGTCTCTGGTAATGAAGCAAAAACCACCTAGAGATATATATGACACAGGCAACGAGGAATGGGCAGAAGACATAGAAACTGAGCCGTTCCATGTTTCACACCTTGGGAAGATGTTTAGAAACAAAAAAAATGACCAACATTGGGTTAGAACAGACGTGGAAGGGACACTAGTGGATGCTAATAATAATGCTTTGAACAATGAAGCATAGTGGAGAGTAATACCATCAAGGTATGTGTGTTTTTTTCTACAGTACTCTCATGACTATCTTAACTGTGTAGTTTGAAATCGAGTAAAACCTGAGTTTACAGGACATTAAGAATCAATTATTTGTCCTTGTAGATCTTTTGCTTTGTAGGTATTGCACTATTTTGTTCAAAGACACTGCGCAGCATTGGGAGTTTATAGGTCTGAAATAAATTTACTGAAAAAGAATTGTCATGACATTGATAGTTGCATATATTATTACTAGAATGAGACCACTTCTCATCAGTCTTTTTACTATCCCATTGCAAAATCTGTATGGGGGTTTGTTGGACATATATGGCCTTATCATCTACTAGATCTACAATCTAATTTCAATATTCTAGTTGGATTAACTCTATTCTTCGCCTTGCAAAAAATGATATTTCCTTTGAGAAGAAAAGGCTTGTTGCAGCTGTGCGCATAATCTGTTATTTGTTTTCTTTGCAGAATTACTGGGCAGGCACGTTTAAGGAGTTGAGGAAATATATTCAGACTGGCACCGAGCATCTTCAGAAGGCGGCCTACAATCTAC
This sequence comes from Stipa capillata, assembly GCA_019208055.1. Lineage (NCBI taxonomy): Eukaryota > Viridiplantae > Streptophyta > Magnoliopsida > Poales > Poaceae > Stipa > Stipa capillata. The sequence continues at coordinate 123,852 of JAGXJF010001942.1, read as the reverse complement.
AGGAACTGTCAAAGCGATCTCCCACTTTCAGGATTGAAGCAATCTTGCAGCTCCTGCAACTTCTGCAAATAGTCCAGATGGAACCAGGGCCGAGGCTCTTTAGATTTTTGGATATGATTTTCTTGTTTTGTGCATAGGAAATATCCATAGTGATGATCTATGATTCTGTATGAATGGTTTCGATCTGCACAGGTGGTACCACACTTAATCATAAAAGAGAACAAATTGATAGTTACGCATTATTCCTTTGTTGTTTTGGAAATGGTCTAGGCCTTATTTTGTTGTTTCCTCAAGTGTACTAGTGTATGTCAGTGGATTATCATCTTTTCCATTTGCTTGTTTGTCCTCGTAGTATCAATGTCTAAGAATTTGATTTTCACATGGTTTGCTAGCCGTGCAGAGATAATGAGCTCATGAATACTCTGCCATATATCACGGTACGTGTGTGCAAGGCTATTCGGGGTGGTCACCCTCCCAAATTAAGGTTCTTCTACCTAATAGAACTAGAAAAATATAATAATTTAGTTGGTTGGTTATATACTTGATGTGTTAAGATAGCAAGTTCAAGTGCCACCCTAGATAAGAATCCACCAATTTTTTAATAAGCCGTCTCATGTACCTAGCACTTCTTTGTCACCCCAGATATGTGTTACAATCTTGTAATACTTCTCCATATGTAAGCAAACATGTGTTACAACCTCATAACACTTTTTGCACCTTAGTTAGCATGTGTTACAACACTGTAACACTCTTTCACACCTCCGAAGGTATGTGCTACGATATTCTTTGTAACACGTACGACGTGTTACTGTAGTGTTTCTCTGTAACAACCTTTTTTATGTGTTACAACGATGTAACACTCTTTCACACCTCAGAAAGTATGTGTTACAATATTCTTTGTAACACGTACTACGTGTTACCGTAGTGTTTCTCTGTAACACACTTTTTTATATGTTACATAGATGTGTTACTAAAGCTATGTCTTGTAGTAGTGGCTTCCCGGACAAGACGAGCTGAATGGCAATAGGTTAGTTTCAATAAATGCAAATTATTACTAATGACCTTGTCGAATTGTTTTGTACCTTCATGAGAGGCGCTAGGAAATATTTTGGGTTGCGGTTGCCCTCAATAAGTGCGGCGACTTGGGGTGGTAGCTCAGGAGCAGAAGTTTGACACCGGGGGCTAAACATCCTCTGAAGATGGGGGATCGGCAGTCTCTGAGGCCGGGATGTAAGCACCCTCTGAAGTTGGGGGCTCGACGGTCTCTGAGGCTAGGAGCTGGGCAATCTTCACGACGAGCTCCATCATCATCAAAACTCCCCAGGGCAGAGAGGTTGTCTTTCAATGCAGGGTTGACCTCGATGACTCCTGCAAGGATTTTCGCCACCCTTTAACAACGGATCAGGCTCCCAGACATGGGATGGAAAAAAGTTAAAAGGGTACGTACTTCCTCTTCTTGAAGCGGCACGATACCTTGAACCTACTAAGGCCTAGGCCCCTCATGGTCGTTCTAGCTCGGGGGCAGCCTTGTCAACCATGACTCCCGGCTCAACCGAGACCTACTCGGCCGGGTCAATGACTTCCATCACACGGCCCTCTTCCTGTCCTTGCGCATGGCTTAACATAACTCGTGATCCCATGAGAAGGAAGAGCCAGTGTACCTGGGAAGGAGGCCTTGAAGGTGACTTTGGGGGAACTAAGGGTGAGGGCATAGTTGAGGGCGCATCCAGGGTGGCTGAGCTACTCCTGTTGGTAGGCTCTGGGTGTAGGGCCTCACTGCTAAGGATCTCGACGTGCTCCTCCTCATAGTGCACTCCCGCAGTCTCAGCCTCCGGATCGGACATTCCCTGACCCACGCACTGTGACACGCTTGAGTACCGCTACCTTAGCCTAGCACTACTTGGAGGAAAAGACCACAAGAAGGTAAAAGGCACCTACTACAAGATCATCCTCCGATCCTTAGCATCCATCTTCGAGATCGGCAACGGGATGTGGGAATGACCTCCAGGGGAGCCATCTCGAAGAGGAACTTTGTCCGGTACATAACCTCTGAGGTACGAAAAACTATGAGGGGAAAAGAAGTGGCAAAGGATGAGGTGTTTCCCTACCCCGAGTACTGAGACAACATGAGGCGATGGTTACTTGTCTCACCATCTCAGGATGGGTCCTCCTCATCCGAGACCCTTGAGCATAGGGGGCTCAAGCGTAGCCTGATGAAGTCCTTGGCAACATCCCGCCCCGTCAAACCCCGCACCTTGAGCTCGGTTATCTTGAGGATGAAGGTGCGGAGGCTCGTGGTCAACCGTGTGCCTCTGACCAGTTCAATGTCAGGTATGGTGCAAGCCCCCGATACTTGATGCCTCCAGGTGCGAGTGGCTAGTAATAGAACCATTTCCAGTGCCACCCCAACCATGTGCTCTTGCAGGCGAAGTTGAGGTACTTCACCGACTTCCCTTCTTGTAGTCGGAACCCAATGCCGTCGGCAACCTCGTTCGGTGACCTCTTCAGCATATAGAAATATATGAAGAAGTCGAGAAGGGGCACGTACGTACAGGTCTACAAACACACCAGCATCATCGAGTTGGGATTAAGGTGGATGAGCTCAATCTGGTAGAAATGGAGGAGGTTGAGGAAGAAGCTTAACAGTGGGAATCAGAATCCACACTAGAAGAAGTCGACGAAGACCACGGCCCAGTTCGTGTCCAGGCTGGAGATCTCCTGTCCTTTTGCCAGCGTGTAAGCGATCATGGAGCATGGAGGGATCACCTCGACCCGCTCCCTATTCTCCAACATGTCCGGGCAAGATTTAGCATCATCAGTGACGACAACGGTCTTCCCGGAACCCGTTGTGACCCCATTGCTCAGCTTTTGGAGAGTTCGAAGGTTGTGGGGGCAAGGAAGAAGACGAAGGAAGCTAGGATTTGAGTAAGGCGAAGTGCTCAAGAGGACAAGGGTTCTGGAAGGCAATAGCGACCTTTGAGTTGTCCTAGATCTCTTATAGAGTGGCGCCTAGCAGATCCCGACTAGCTCCATGGCGGTTCTGAGTACCACTCGAGGCCATGATCTCTACCACCACGTCCTATCACATTTAATGCATAGGGCCACTTTCCATGTGCACGGGAACGGTTGGCATGAATGTTCAGGAACGTAGGCACATGATCCTGATAAACACGCTGGAGTTTTCCTAAGTCAGCATGAGCAGTTGCAGAAAAAGAGGGAAGATTCTTTCTCCACTATGCGAAACCTCCGCCGCAATAGTTCAAATTTTGGAAAACCTGCCAGTTGGAGAGTCATGTGCCCTTAATCCATAGATTGGGGCGACATCAGTTGAACAATCCAGAACTCCCACTCGGACGAGAGACCTTCTCGGGGGCCCACACAGCCACTCGAAGGGAGCTTGATATCCTGACTAGATGATTCGGGCATGAGCAGGATCCCGAGTAGATGTACATCCTACTCGGAGACCTAAGTAACCACTCGGAAAAGCACCCAGTCAGGATGTTTTCCTCGGCTGGGTTAAGTTCCTCGACCAATCACGACCTTATTTCACGTACTGATGGGGGGCTTGACGATGAGTAGTATAACTCTACTATATACGATGGCATTATCTGTATATGATATCCCGGGGGTCTCCTAGATCGACAGTTTAGCAATCATCGATAGCTACCAACATGTTCAATATAGTAATACACAACAAATTAGTAGCTCTAAAATCAACAAGAACATTAGATTTTGCCTTACTCGAAGGTCTAGATCTACATTCTCTCTCTTCACTAAGCTAGATCTTCAAAATTATCTAAATTTTTGAACCAATCACTAACTTTAGATCACTAATACCAAGTGGATATGCAATATCTCCCCGAAATCAATGGTTCTTTTCGACCAATTGAACACCAAGCAACAAAATCGTTGGAGCTCTTGCCGCCACTGTGTAAGACAAGGCTCAGGTTGGGAAAAGCAGTTGGCTTATAATAAATGAGCGTCTTATCACAAGCGGTTTTAAAAAGAACCGCATGTGATATCTCACTCATCACAAGCGGTTCTTATTAAAAACCACCTGCGATATGGTAGCCGGATATCGTAGACGGTTCTGTATAATAACTGTCTGCCATATCTGATCATCACAGATGGTTCACATCACTGAGAGTTAACCCAAATGGTGCCTCTTGTAAACCGCCCACCAGAGATGGTTTTTGGAAAACTGTCTTTGTTGTGGTCTCTTGGATGTCCCATTATGTAGTAGTGAACCGACCAATTTCTAGTGTTCTCTTTGTTTTACTTCTTTATCTTTTCTCAATTTAAATATCGCGAAACTCTTTTTTCTAGTGTAAACCGAGCTTCAGCTTTATTAATAAAACATGAAAATTCCATTTGAAATAACACAAAGGCGTAATGTTCGAGAGAGTGTCTAGGAAACATTTGAGTATATCTTCTTTATTATAAGTCACTTAAATTTTAGACATTTAGATCTTTATCTGATGGATCATACAACTTCATTCTCTTATATATAATAGATAAATTAGATAGATAAATATTTGAGTGCTCTTAAGGTGAAATATTAATCGAATGATTATTAGCAATTTTCAACGTTCAAGGTAGTCAATAGTCCTATTGCACATGTGACTGTGTCGTCCCTCTACACACTACAGACTAACTAGTGAAAAGTAAGAACAACAAAAGAATCCCACTTCCTACCAACAAAAGAAGGAATTAAGATCTATATCACCCAACGTACTACAAAGGAACCACCTTAAAAGAAGAATCGTATATGCACTGCGTTAGGCAATTAAATTTTCGAAGTCATTGAGCTGGCTCATTTCCGTGTCTGGTCTTCGCTGTCCTGTGATCGATGATCGAACCAATCTCGCTTCTCTTGTCTTTCCTTCTAGTTAAAAATTAAGAGGGCACGCGCGAGGGCAAGGAGCGTGACGCCGAGGAGGACGGGGCCGGACGTGAGCCGCGGCTCCATGCGTGATGACGACGAGACCACCGCATCTCCGCCGACGTATACTACTCGGGCATCTGATCCCTCCGATTTTACGCTGTAGTAAAAAGCACAATGATGGAATGGTCAGCCACATCGTCGAATCAGCACGGGCACAGCAAAACAATTCGTAATCTCAGTTAATTAACTGACCTGGTCGTGCTGGGGCAGAAGGTGATGACGTAGGACGTGTCGCCGCCGGCACAGGTAAAGGTGGAGGTGGCGTCGTCGTAGGCGTAGCTGTACGCTCTTGGGCAGGCGTTCTTAAAGAACTGAGAGTACGCCGACGGCCGGCACGTGTCGGGGTTGCCGTATTCGCCGCTACAGCAGTACTGCGCCGACCCGAACGCCTCACACGCGCTCTTGCACGCCACTCCGCCGTTGGCCGATGCCACTCTCAGCTCCGCTGGGCACGCGTCGTTGAGGTTCACCATGCACCCCGTCTGCACGCAGTTTCCGCCGGCCGCTGCACCCTGCGGCGCCACAAGCATGGGCAGGTTGTAGCCGTCCACGAGGCTGACATCGTAGAAGTCCAAACCGCCGCTACCGTCGAGCGTGAACTCGGTCAGGGTAGCAGGCGGGGCGGCACCGCGGCCCTCGCAGTCCAGCTTGCCAGAGCCGCAGTCTCCGGTGGCACAGGTGAACCTGCCAGAGGCATCGGTCGAGCACAGCGTGCGGCCCCATAGGCGACCCGACCACCCGTGTGGCGCCGGAAGAGACCGCGACTCGCCCGGCGCGAGCGCGAACCCGGTGCTGTCCATCCCGGTCGAACCCGCGCTGGAGAGGATCCCCGGCCACACCGTGTACCCGCACTTGTTGGCGATGGTGAACGATTTGGACGAAACACCTGATCGAATCGCCAAACAGAGAAGCAAATAACACAACATCAGCGGAAGAGGCGAAACGTCAACAAGCAGAAGCAGAGGAGCTCGTCTTGAATATGCATGCATTGGTTGGATCGGCTGCTTACCACTAACACGGGCGATGAGCAGGAGGAGCAGGGAGACCAGAGCTTGGCGTGCTTCTCTCGGCATTGCAAGCAAGTCACTTGTATCGTGATTGCTGCGACAATGGGATTGATGCAAATAGCTAATGTGATGTGATCGATGTGGTTTGTCTGATGGTGCAGTGTGATTTGAGGATTTGAGCATGTGGGAGTCGGTAGTTATATAGTACTACGCGGTGAGGTGCCTGGTGTGACCGTGTGAGAAGTGGCGCCATTGCCGCGAAGTGGTGGGACCGATTTTTAGAGGCACAGCATGTCAGCATCCTCTCTTTTTTATGTATTCAGCATCCCTTTTTTATTTCTGTGATTTGACTAACGACGTTTCTTGCTTTAATATGCTGCTTCTTTCTTAAAACTTAATCTAAAGAAAACTAACATAAGCACACGAGTTAATGGAGGTCGATCTATTAGGAGTTCCATACAATTAACGTAATGACATACATGGTGATTTCAGCGATTAGTTTCATGCTCCAGTATACGGCTGGTCATCCGTCCACTGGATGACCAGGCCAATAAACGTTCACAAGAATGCAGTGAACATCTAATATTTTCATACCAATCCACCATCTGTGTTATCCATTTGGTAATTAGAATGAAATGCTTGCACGTATTAAACTAAAGAAGATAAAAAAAACCAAATAGTATATGCTGAGTATATATAGTTGTTGACTTCCCCCATCATTACGCGGTTAAGGACCTGCACAAAGTGAACATGGCCGGAACATAGCGAGCTTAATTATGTTTCAATAGTTGACTAAATTGCTTCTGACAAAGCACTTAATATATTGCCACGTTAGCTATGTACATCTTGCCACTTGTTCTTAATTCGAACTAAGTTTCCCTTTTTTCTGGTTACAACCATTATCTATGTAGTGTTGATGAAACGCGCCATATTTCCGTGTGCTGTCAAAAACTGGCACAAGTTCCATTTTATCTTCTCTCTTTTTGCATAAAAAGCAGAGTTTATATTTTTATTCTTGATAACAGAATCTAAACGTTCACACAATACACATGCTAAGCAAACTGCTACCGCGTGATGCTGCGACGTAGCACACACACTCACACGTGCTACGCACCCGATCAATTAAGCTTAGCAAATGAGCTTGTATATCCCATAGTTTTGTACGACGTGTTTTCTTGTATTTCTTTAGTTTTATGCTTAGCCTCTCCTTTTAGAGCACATGATCAGTATAAACAAAAGTTTACTATAATTTATAAACAACCATCCGCTCAATCGAAAACCAAATTAAAAATAAAGGACGCATCCCAGTATCCTTGGGAGACGCAGTATATATCTTTAGCTGAAATTTTTGGAAGCTGACTAATAGTCCAAGCTGCTGCCACGTGACTACAACCTCCTTTAGAAAGCAAACCGTCAGAATTGTGATTACGTACCAAGTTAGCGGCCGACCGAGCAACGTACGTCCTCGGATAAACTAGTTTGTGCAACGAATCCACTAATTCTGGATCGCGCGAAACTTCCAATTCTTAAGCTTTCCGTGAAAGGCAGATGGGCTTCCACGATCCCTTTTTCTTTCGTTTCTTTCAGGGACAAGTCGACTATTTTTTTGATGCATGCCGGCATGCACAGATGGACAGGCTTCATGTATGCAGTGTCAGCTTGCCAATAATCAGGCGTACGTGTGCCTGTCGGTGGTTCGGACCCCGGAACGATCTTGAGCGGAGAGCACAGAATCAAAGCGATGGGACTAACTATTTCTCCATCTTGCAAAACTGCTTTCTCCGTGAAGCAACCCACCGCCTACCACGAGGTTTATACGGCCGGTATTTTCTATGAGTTCATAATTTTCTTTTCTTCCCGCGGAAGCATTTTCAAAGTGCGAAAATTGAATTTTCATACCAAATACATGTAATAAGTTTTTTGATCATATCGGTAAATATCGTACATACAGAATTAATACGGAAATAAAAAACATCAATGACACAATATGTCGTGGACAATTTAGGCTCTAGAACACTCAGATAATCTGAGGCCAAACCAGAGGTAAGTCTTTTTGTGCTTCTGTTTGATTTGGTTCTAGCTAGTCGGCAATTCGCTTTATGATCCTTAAAAAAAGACAATTCCTGTTCGGAGAAAACACTCTCCCCTTCTGAGAAAATAGTCAATAATTCCCAAAAAACTGAATACCATATTTAGGATAAATATCCTACCGCACCGAATACCACATTGGCCGGTAAACTGGTCAACTCGGCATATTTCAATGCATATACGACTTAGCGCACAGTGCACTGTTACGGCGTTGTGCTCTAGTCTGTCAAGAGGTTCTACGAGTGCATTTGGATCAGATACTTAGCAAATTAATAGTATATAGAGCCACCTACACATGTATGCGCGCGAAATTTTCTTAGGCGGTGAGAAAAATATGAAAAAATGATACATGCGAGAAGTAGATCCAAGTTGGCATTAAATGACGTTTCACTTTTGGAACGAAAATTTCATGTAAATGTCTAGGCAGCTCTATATACGAATTAATGAACTGCCGGGAGATTTCCCTTCCTTTATCCAAACGAAAAATATCAAATGAACTGATCTTGACATTTCCATGTACTATGTGTAGGTATATTACGGACTAGACGGTCAAACCAAAAATCGTGTCAAACTACATTACATTGCCTAATTAGCAAGTCATGGGCCAATATAGCGGCGAACACCCCCCATCAAAAGTATGGTTGGTGACACTAAGCTAGCTATGTATACCGCGTATTCAAGTCTAGAGAGCACTTTTAGTCAAAAAAAAATTGTCTAGTTAGTGCTTCCTACGATACCTACGAGATCTTGAGCGCCTTTCTAATACACCTCGTATTATCTCCAATAAATTATCTCTGGACTCATTTATTAAAGAAGAAAAAAAGCAACATTCACTACTACAGAAAATATTATCCAAGGCGATTCAAATATAACATCTGAGACGGTTATACCAACTGTCTCGAAACAGTGGTTGCAGATATGAAGTATGCATCGGAGGCGGTTATACAAGCGCCACGGATAAGAGCTTATCCGAAACGGTTGAAAGCCCTAAACCGTCTCGGATAACTTTTTATCCGAGACGGTTACAACAACTTAACCGCCTCCGATAACTTATTATCCGAGGCGGTTTAGAACTCTCAACCATCCCGGATAAGCTCTTATCTAAAGCGCTTGCATCAGTGGTTCAATTATTCTCACATCTATCACAAGGCATAAACTTCTCACATTCACATGCATACAAATCCAAATAATATTACACAAGTGAACACTTGTGATATATACTCAATTCATAGCCAAGATATTGATCAATTCAAAAAACTAAACCTCTCTTAAGTTCTTCACATGACATACAACCACTCGCCGCAGCCTCCATATATGATATCTGTTAATAAATAAGTCTTATTTGTTAAACCACTACTACAGAACAACTCTTCCGAGATGGGCCAAAACAACCATCCCAGACGATTGGCCGGTCCGTCCGAAATTGGTGGTCAGCGATGACATAGGTCATGGCAGATGGGTGCGCAGCCTGTCTGCGATTATGACTCGTCCCAGACGGTCCGACAACTGAGTCGTCTGCGATGTCCGATCATCCCAGACGGGTATATAGCGCGACCGTCCGCGATGTCCAGTCATCCCAGACGGGTATATAGCACAACCGTCCGCGATGTCAGTGTCATCCCAGACGGACGTATGTCACGACCCGTCTGCGATGATGATATCACGGACGGGTTCAACTGTTCACCCGTCTGGGATGGGTGTGTACAGAGAGCATAACACTGCCTGTTTTGTGGCTAGCCTCAGGAATTGCTAGTCATGCCCTCTGAAATAGGAGATACATATATATTGCACAGAATATTCACATATTTGGACATTCACAGAAACAATCACATGCTGTAACAATCACATATTTATACATGCATTCACAATTGGTAGCTAGCTAGAACTGAGTCACAATTGCTGCATGCTATCAACAATCGGTTCAATGTTTAAAAGTAGAGTTGGAGCAGATGTCTAAGAACAAATATGAAAGATATTGCTAGCTAGTCCGCTAAGCCGCCACCATAGAACTCGCCATCGGGATTGATGATTTGTGTATTGATGAAGAAGGCAAAAATCCCTCGAATGCGCTTGAGTTCAGCTTCATCAAGTGTGGCATCTTCAACCTTCCATGCCTGTTGCTGTCATAAACTCAGTAAGGACTAGAAAATTATAAAATGTAAACAAACTCAAAATAATGCTTGCATTTGGGTATACCTCCTCAGCTAGTCTTCGCCTAACGAAACCCGCGACAACCTCCATGTGGTAGCAAACGTAGAATCCACATAGGTTTATCCCCTTGGGTTGTTGTTTGCACTTAAACAACAAACAAATATACGTTAGCTAAGAAGAATCTATTATGAAGCATGTCAATATGCTATATTAACATAGTAATGGATACATATGTATCGGAATGTCAAATTTATATCGCAGCTTGGGCCCTTTGCCACTTATCCGTCCACGAGCTTTGTAATCTATGAACGCTTCGTCAAGTATGTCGCGAATCGGCCCAAAGTCGCGTGAAGGATTTCACGAGGAATCAAGGTACACAACTCTGTTCCATTTTGGTATAAGTACAACCAAAACCCAATGGAAGTTGCATATATATAGACGTACTACCAAATTAGCTTTGTGATATATGTATAATGGTGAAATTATAAGTATTGGATGCGATGCAACACTTACTCAGGGTTGAAGGGAAATACGATGTACTCTTTATCCTTTTGGGACAACAGTGCATGCTTAACATACTCCAGAACTGCATCTTTGTTGTCGCTAATGTTTGCCCAAGTCACTCTTGCCGGGTCAATGAACTCGATAGATTCGTTGGTAAGTCTAGCTTCGGTGTGCATGTATCTACGCAAAATGGAAAATCATGTCACGACTTAATTAAGTTGCATAGGTATGGAGAAAACTAATTGACTGAGAAGTTGTAGACTTACAATGTCCAGCATCTCAACAGGGTCTGCTCCAGGGCGTCCAGGTTGAAGAGTTCGAACAGGTCTTGAAAGTACAGGTAGAACAACCCGCCCATGTCTTGGTGGAAAAGGTGTTCCTCCTTGAAAGCGACCTTGACGTCTCGTGGCATGGTTTGGTCAGGCTCTAGGTTGTTCGTCGCCTTCATGTACCAATCATGCAACCTCTGGCACGCCAGTGAGCTCGATATGTCCTCCGGCGTGACCAAGACTTGTCCATTCACAAATCGACGAGCCAGAGGCGCGAAAGGGAGATCATCCACTCTGTCCGGATCAAACCCAAGTTCTGCCACTAGAGCTGCCTTCGATTTTTTGCTGCCCTTGGAAGTCTTGGGGCCACAATTGCGACTCCTGCCCATGCCGGTTCTGCTAGTCCCCTTAGAATAGGTGCGCTTCACCGGTGAAGAAACTGCTCTCATCTGTAGCACCGCCCCCATGGAGGCAGCAACTGCTGGCTCTGCCGGCTTGACCGGAGATGAAGCTGGCTCATCAGCCCGTTGCGCTACCACTACCAGCTCCATGGGGGTAGAGTTCACCTCGGGTATCCTAGCTGGCTCAGTGCGTGATGCGCTCTGAGAGGCAGGCCGTACTTGTATTCTGATGTCCCTCTTCGGCCACTGGATAAAGGTGCCAACCGTCTGACGCAGCACCGTGATCTCATCGTTTGGTGGCATGGGAAGCGGGAGCTCCTTGAAACCTTCAACCACGTCGTCCACATGCACCTTCTGAAAGTTCGGTGCTATGGGACGACCGTGTAGTAGAGTCCCCGCCTCCTTGGGATATGCCATCCCAAATGCAGCATCGAGGGCGACATCTCCGGCTACCCTTGCCAACAACGTGCAAGGAGTCGTCTCCTACAAAATTATTGAGTAGCTTGTTGATTAAGTCTAAAGTTACGTACTTGCTATTATAAAAACCCTATGAATGGCCCTTACCGAGATGGTGTCGCAGGGATATGTTTCACCCTGTTCTTCGGCGGATGCGCAGCTACTCCAAATATTTTCGGGGCTCGCCATAGCTACGTTAGAGAGTGCAAGTTGAGCTCTGAACTCCTCCTTAAATGCCTCAACTTGCCTCCTGACTTCCTCCTGAATACACCTCTCCAAATCTTCGGAGTCTCTCGTAGTTGTTGTTGACTAAGTTTGATTCCTCTTAGCGGCCTTCCTCCTCTCGTACTGCTCCTCCGTCTCAGGGAATCCCTCTCTCCAGGGAACTGCAACCCCAACACCTCTTGTGCGACCTGGGTGCTCTGGGTTTCCCAACGCTACGGTCAGGAGGTCTTTGGTCCTTGATGATTGTGCTTCTTCATCATCATCTAGTGACCCTTACGAAGCTATCTGCACCTGCAACAACGCGCGAGAGTTATATTACAAATGATACTCGTATGGTTCCGAAGAATTGTGTGTACACAGTCAGGTATATTACCATGCGATCGACCACTTCCTGGTCAGCGGGGTTTGGAAATGTAGCCGAACCACTCTGCAGATCTGGCTTGGCACGTGCTCTGCACCAGGAGGCGGCACGGCTAGAAACCACGCTGGGAAATGGAGGGGGTAAATTCTTCTCCATTGCCAGCCGATCTTGCATCTCCCATCTCGCCGATGCACCTTCATATCCGGTGCTTCCAAGCCTATGCGGGTGCTTGTTTCTTGCTTGAAGGGTCTTCTGCCATTCACTCTTCGCCACTTCTTCTGGCGTGGTCTTCATCTCCACAAATCTCTCGTACACTTGCTCGTCCAAGAATCCGTGCTTCTGAAACGGGCTCTCACCCGTCCGTACGAACTTTGTCGTCAAGATGCTCTTGAACGACCTCCACACCTTGCCCATGGTCTTCATTGCAGCCGCTCTGACACGTTCTTCGTGTTCTGACAGGATCTCGAACCACCTTTTTACTTCAGCTATTAACTCCTCCTCCTTCGTGGCGGTAATATCCTTCCAGTTGGCAATGGTTATGTTGACCCTCTCCCGCCCAAGTATTCCGCAGAAAGTGCGGAATTTGTTTGCTACGTCATCGGGTTTCGTCGGCACACCAGACTTCGTAGACACTTGCGTGATGACCATACCTACTTCCTTCATCATTGCCCGAATTAGGGTTCGGCATACTTGAGTGCCCCGACGAGGAGTTAGAAGAGGAATGGGCGTCCGACATATCTGTGTAAACTAACAAAGCAAACTAAATAGGCAAACAGAAGAAACACAACTTCGAGATAAATCTGATCATGAATATATTATGAAGTAATGAATCAATACAGCACTATGATCAACAGATGAATCCAGTACTAAAAATGGCATCTGTCCTTATTAGATTTCTAGTCTCTAACTTGTCTCAAATGAGAAAATCATCACAGAGCTAGGACTAAACTCTAAGGCAATAACAAAAGAGTTCTATAGAACAATTAAAACAAATGAATCATATCCGTTCTTTCAATTAATTAATTGACATCTAAACACAAAATGAAGTATAGAATCTGCTCTCATATATCAAAATACCAACTCATACAAGGACATTGCAAACTTATAAGAGTTCGGATTATGATTTAATCCAAAATGAAGTATAGAGTCGTATTTTCCAAAGGGCTGTTGGCAGTGACACATGTCATGCCCTGATTGGTCTAAATAAGATATCTATGCTACTTATAAGAGTTCGGATTATGATTTAACATAAATCATCCTAACCATCTAATATGATTTAATGGCTCAAGAGTTAAGTTAAAATCTGCTTAATTCAAAATTGCCTAGCTACCCACATGCATACCCACCTTGTTGACAAATATAAATGAAATCTAAAAAGAAAGTTCCATATTTATTGATTGTATTACAGGAGATGTAGTTTATACATTGGATGCACATGTGTGATTGCTAGTATATATATAGTTACAACTTAAAGGTGATTGTACAAAACCAGATTTACGCACAGCTATATAGTTACAACAGCTATGCACATGGTTATGAACAAAATTAATGGACTGATGAGAGGAGTATCAGTAAAATTTTGAAGAAGATGAACAGGTAGGATGTTACCAAGTGAACATGAACATACAAAGAGCATAATCTGGTTCTAGACAACCGTCTACAGCAACTGAACCTAGCCATGAACCTAGCCATGATACACATATGAACGCAAACCCTAGAATTTGGGGAAAGAGAGGGGAAATTGGAGCACTCACCAGTGGATACGACTCCTTCTCTGGAGCGCTAGCGGGTTCGGCTTCTTCTCCGGTAGCGGCGCGCTGGAGAGGACGGCGGCGTGGGCTAGCGGAGTCGGCTCCTTCTCTGGTGGCGGCGAGGTGGACACGACGGCGGCGCGGGCTAGCGGACTCGGCTCCTTATCTGGCAGCGGCACGGTGGAGACGACGGCGGCGCGGTGGAGATGACGGCGGCGTGCTGGAGACGACGGCGGCGCGGGAGGGGAATTAGGGATTTGGAATGTGAATTGGCGCGGGGTTCCGAAATTTCGCTAAGTCCTCGTATATGTACTAAGATCATCCCAGACAGGTTAAGTGAGCCACCCGTCTGCGATGACCATCATCACAGACGGGTTAGGCCAATACCCGTCTGTGATAACATATCATTCCAGACGGGTTAGGATACCTACCGTCTGCGATGTCACGGTCATCCCAGACGGTTCATTAGTTATACCCGTTTCGGATGACTGTTATCCCAGACGTGTTTCGGTCTGACCCGTCTGCGATGAGTCTGTACAGGGGCTATGTGGTACCTGAATGTTGGCTAGCCTTAGGAAATGCTAGCATGCCCTCTGCAAACTTTACAGCAGTGTATACACAGCAAGCAAAACATTCCAACATATTCCAACTCAGGCATGTATACACAGCAATGCATTCAAAAGCAGAATATTGCAATTAAGTCATGAGTACATAGCAATTCATACGATTATTTACAATACTTGCTTCTTCCCCTTGAAAGTGAGCCCTTCACGATGATCGTTGCGGTAGTATGACCTAGCTCCCTCCATGGCTTCAGCCTCGAAACTCAAATCTCTGGAATAATTCTCGGTGAATTTGTTGTAATCATCCTCGTCAACAACGTTGTCGACTCCTATGATGCTTCTTTTTCCATTTCTAACGACATGCCGCCTCTTGCTTGACAGATTGATCATATAGAATACCTGATGAACATGCTTTGCGAGAATGAATGGTTCAGTACCGTAGCCAACACGGCTCAGGTCAACAGTAGTCACATCGTATTCGTCGGTCTTAATGTGCGAGAGGTGGGCCCAACGACACCGAAATATTGGGATTTTGAACTTGAAGTAATCGAGCTCCCAAATCTCCTCGATGAACCCGTAGTAACAGTGCTTATGACCGGCGGAATCGGTAGCATCGACCCGCACACCGCTGTTCTGATATGTGCTTTTTGCATCTTGAGCCTTCGTATAAAATGTGTATCCATTTAGTCATATCCTTGGTATGTCCGGACTGTGAAGTATGGTTTCTTTGACAACCATGTCAGCATTTCATCAGATGACGACGTGGTGGTGATCCGGTCTTGGAACCATTGGTTGAATAGGGACATATGTTGTTTCTTGATCCACGCTTCGCTTTTTCTTGGATTTTGATGTCGTAGCATTTCCGTGTGTTCATCAATGTATGGCGAAACCACCGAGATGTGCTGCAAGACCATGAAATGAGCTCGAGCATGATCGTCCTGATCAGGAGTGATGGATTTCGCTCCGAGGACCCCGGTACCATGGAGCCTGCCCACGTGTCGTGATTCAGGTAGACCTATCGGGTTGACATGCGGCATGTAGTCTAAACAGAACTCAACGACCTCTTTAGTGGCATAACCTTCCACAATGCTTCTCTCAGGCCGCAAGCGATTTCGTACATAGCCCTTCAGAATTCCCATATATCTCTCGAACGGGTACATGCTTCGTAGAAACATAGGACCGCACATTTTGATCTCTCTAACTAGGTGACTCATGAGGTGCGGCATGATATCAAAAAATGACGGGGGGAAGTACATCTCAAGGCGACATAGGACAATCACGAGCCTTGCCTCTAGAGCATCTAGTTCAGGTATACTTATCGCCTTCTATGATATTCTGTCGAAGAATTGACATAGCATTATGATTGTATCTCTGACATCACCAAGCAAAATCCCTCTAATAGCAATAGGAAGTATCTGCGTCATCAAAACGTGACAATCATGAGACTTCATGCCAAATAATTTCAACTCCTGCATTGAAACTAGCTTCTTGATATTGGCGCAGTACCCGCTTGGAACTTTCACATCATGCAAGCACTGGCATAGCTCAATCTTCTCGGCTTTAGAGAGTGTGTAACATGCAGGTGGGAGGAAGGTTCTGCATTTGTCAGTTTCTATCGGAGTTAACTCAGGCCTGATGCCTAGTTTCACGTAGTCTTGACGTGCCTTCACGCCATCCTTTGTTTTATCAGGGATATTCAGCAAGAGGCCAATTAGGCTGTCAAAAACGTTCTTCTCTACGTGCATGACGTCGATACAGTGGCGAACATCTAACTCTTTCCAGTAAGGCAAACCCCAAAATAGTGATTTCTTTTTCCACAAACCTTTCATTAATTTACGCCCCTTTCCAAGAAGAACATCAGTATCTTTAACCATTCCGTATACCTGTCTCCCGGTTAAAGGAGGTGGAGCCGATCCCTCTTCGATGGTTCCATCGAACTCAGCAGCCAACTTGCGGTAAGGATGATTTCGACGCAAAAACCTACGGTGCCGCATGTATACGGTTTTGCGCGATTTCTCGAGGTACAAACTGGCCGTATCTTCCATGCATTGAACACATGCTGTTGCTCCTTTAGTACTCTGGCCGGATAGGTTACCGTACGCAGGATAGTCATTGATGGTGCAAAATAGCAATCCTCGTAGGGTGAAGTTCTCTCTCTTGTCTGCATCCTACGTCTCCACGCCCTCGTGCCACAATGTTTCCAGATCCTCCTTCAGCAAAGACAGGTACGTATCTATGTCATTTCCGGGTTGCTTCAGGCCTTCGATGAGCATGGCCAACATGATGTACTTCCTCTTCATGTACAACCAAGGTGGGAGGTTGTACATACAAAGAGCCACAGGCCAAATGCTGTGATGACTGCTCATGTTACCAAAGGGATTTATTCCATCCGTACTCATCCCGAACCGTACATTTCTAGAATCCGCACCAAAATTTGGGAATTTCCTGTCGATGTTTCTCCACTGGATGGAGTCCGCTGGGTGTCTAATCAAATCATCAAGTTTCCGCCCCTCCGCGTGCCACCGCATTTTCTTTGCATGTTCAGCATTTGCAAACAGATGCTTCAGTCGAGGAATGATAGGAAGATACCATACAACCTTGGCCGGAATGCCATTCGTCTCCTCATTGCCCTCGATGTTATCATCCGTAGCATTGTTCTGCTTCTTGTATCGGAAAGTCTTACAAACCGGACATAGATGTAGATTCTCGTACTCTTTACAGGATGTAGTCGTTCTTGCAAGCATGTATTCTTCATACATCCATTCCTAGTGGATAGATAATCTTCTTAGCTTTGTATGTGCTTTTTGGCAACTCGTTCCCGTCGGGAAGCATGTCTGCCAAGAGTTGTAAAAGTGCACTAAAGCTTTTGTCAGACCAACCTCCGCTTGCCTTCAATTTGAGCAGTTCCAGAACAGCTGACAGCCGGGTATATTTCTCCTTGCAACCATGGTACAATTGTCTCTCCGAGTCATCCTTTAGACCCAGAAATTTATCATATTGCCTACCACCAAGGTCATTACCTTCAGCATCGCGTAGCATTTGCTCGAGATCGTTGTCATTGGTACGCATCTCGGCATCCTCTTCATCGGACTCAGAATCGTCATCAGCCTCCGGATTCAACTCTTCGCCACTCATTCCTTCATCGCTCCCCTCCGTGTGTTCGCCATGATGGATCCAATTTGTATAGCCAGCTACGAATCCCCTACGGATCAAATGATCTTGTAACTGAGCCGTGTTCTTGAACATCTTCTCGTTCTTGCAGTCATAGCATGGACAACACATATGACCAGACTTCCTACTCGACATATCATCCTCAGCCGCTCTTAAAAATTCGTTCACGCCACTGATATACTCAGGGCTAACACGGTTCGCATCATACATCCATCTTCGATCCATCGGCACTATGACATACATATAAACATATGTTGATTTATTAATTATCTATTTGAGTCAAAATAAATATTAAACTCATCGCTCTCTCTCACTTCTCCAATTATGCGCAAAACCATCCAACCTAGACCTATCGGGTTCAATCATGCGTATATATTACATCTAAACCACAATTAATAAACCATTCATCAATGCCTACAAATCTATTAAACCAAAATTACCTTCTAATAGAACTAATTGCACTACATCTAGGGTTGGATAGCAATTAAACTAACTAAGTAACCAAATGTACTAACCTATTGGCACACCAAATCAATTATCTCCTTCCAATCTTCTTCTCCTCCCCCAAAATCGCCTCAGCCGTCGCCACCAGCCCGACAGGCCTAGGAAACCCTAATAGAATGGGAGAACTGGTTCTGTTATAAAGGTGGAGAAATCATTCCAGATGGTTTATCCACTTGAACCGTCTTTAATGACATATCACAGACACGTGAAAACAAGGCCGTCTGCGATGTGTTGACACATAGCAGATGGTTCATAACATGTGCGTCTCTGATGTGTCATCGCAGACGGTTCAAGCTCGAGCCGTCTGCGATAATGTGTTCCTTCGCAGACGGGTTGCAGGATGAACCGTCTATGATGTGTCTTTCCAGACGGTTGGCTACGACCCGTCTTGGATGACATATCATCCAAGACACTAGGTCCTGGGCAAAAGTCATCACAGACGTGTTAGTTCGTGGGCCCGTTTGGAATGGCTTCTATCCTAGACGGGCGCATGAACCCGTCTGCGATGTGCCGTCCAAGATGAGCAATTTTGTAGTAGTGAACAGTGACATTCACAAGAAAAGTTATAAGTTTACATGCACATATACATTAGCACTGAGAGAAAAAGTAAACATGACATTTAAAAGCATGAAGTGCACTTATCATTCGAAACCACAAGTTTAAAAGATAACTATAAAGCTTGGTGCTTTCGAACTAGAAACGTAACTAATCGCAATCGTACGTTCCTAGCTTGCCATCGAGTAATTGAACCATCCTTTGGCACTAGAAGTTAGCCATGTGCGACCGGATTTAGGCGATGTCCATATCTTCCAACTGTTTGATTGTCATGAGTTTTGCCCCTTCCTGAAAACATAAAGCTTACACTCAGGGCGAATAGCATGATTAAACACTACATATTAGTGGCGATGGTTTCGTACCTCTAGATCATCGTACTTTGGGTTGCTGCAAAGGGCTAGCATGTGGAAGCACATGTAATACCCACAAAGGGCGGATCCTTGGGGTTGTTGCCGGCACTACAAAAGGAATATCGATTAGGTATAGAGGGCAGAAGTATGATGGTATTAGTACGAGGAGTCAAGGACATTATAGAATACCTTAAACTCCGAGTCATGATGTAACTCGACAGGCACTCCTTCCTTGTGCCTCCCTCCTTGTTTGACGTACATGTCAAACACTCTAAGTGATTCAAAACAATTAGCATCGAAATGTCATTTTATTTCGGAACAAGAAAGAATAGGCATCAGTGAAGAGGAAAGTTTTGGTACTCACTCGCCAAGTAGACCCATGATGTCCAAGTACGTGGCTTTGTGCCGGTCAAGACTACACCTCATGGAATCAAAGTAGTATACCTTATTCGCTTTTGGCACGATCACGATAAGGATCCAATGACCACTGGTTATACGATATGAAGTTATTATATGTTTAGCCATAGAATGATGAGAATTTGCAAAGCATATGGCTTACCCGATGTTATAGGCAACCTGGATGTAATCTCGTGTGGAGTACTCATGGAGTAAATGCACAATGTATTCCCGCAACAGATTTCTATTTGTCGCGATGCTTTGCACCGAGATCAAATGTGGGTCACCGAACCCCATAGAGTTGTGGATCTTTCTTTTCTCGCTTAGATCAATCATGCATCTGAATATAGAACAACAATGAGTTATATTATGCACTTAGTAGTAATAAAACAAAATGGTGTTGTGTTATGAGAACTTACAGCATGAAGCATCTCATGAGCTCAGTGTCCAGGTCAGAGAATTCCACTGGGAACATATTTCCTATATTGTGCTTGAAATGTTCCTCCTTGAAGCAGACTATGATGCTCACTACTGTATTTGGGAATGGCCTGTTAGACATGTCGAGGTAATAATCATGAAGCGTCCAGCAAGCTATGCCTAGGTTCACTTTAGCATCCACCATAGGTTGTCCTGGCACGTATTGGCGAGCTAGCTCCGCCATATTAGCCACCAAATTCAAAGTAGACTTCTTCGACCGGGAAACTTTTAGCTTCGATGTGGCCCCTTAACTCTTCGTTTGACCACAACGAGGTTGTGAGCTCTCCACGTTCGATACTGCCAGGAGTTGAAGGGGTAGTGAGCAATGAGAAACCTCCACATTTGGTATTGTCGACATTGGTTGAGGGAGGATGAGCAGCTTGGAAGCCTCCGGTGGAGATCGAACAACCACCAGTGAAAACCTCATCATCCCACTAGCCAGCGAACATGGA
This sequence comes from Stipa capillata, assembly GCA_019208055.1. Lineage (NCBI taxonomy): Eukaryota > Viridiplantae > Streptophyta > Magnoliopsida > Poales > Poaceae > Stipa > Stipa capillata. The sequence goes on along the minus strand of JAGXJF010001942.1, from coordinate 103,226 downwards.
TGATCAGACGATGCGTTAGTGCTGATTTGAGGATTATGTCCTACTTTGGCCACTGAACGAAAGACCCGACAGCGTTGTCTAGCTTCTGCATCTCATCCCCTTCTCGAGCGTTTGGCAAGGGATAGTTAGCAAAGGTCAGGTTGATTGACTCCACTTGCACTCGCGCGAAACCTGGCATTAAGGGGACACTATATAACACTGTTCTAGGAGGAGATGGCCACACCTAACCATAGGTTGCGTCCATTGCAAAGTTTGTCATAGCGAACTGTATCTATATCTTGCACCGTGTTGGACCCTTGATTTGGTTGATGGGAGAACATTCGTCAGCGCCAGAGGTGCAGCTACTGTGGCGGGCACCTGGGATTGTGACTACCACCCTGTCTTGAAGGTACTGTGCTAATAGCCTCTCCTCTATGGCTCTCATTCTTTCCTCAAATTGCGCTTCAAGGGAGGATTTTATCTCCGCTTTCATCTGCTCGGCCCTTACTTTCTTCCTCTGCCTCCGTGCCTCCTATGTATCGCCGGTGAATGATTTGCCTCATGTAGCGAGATTTTCAAAACCCCTACTACGTCCAAAGGGCTCCCTGGTGCCGATGGCCTCAGAGAGTATATCTTTCTCCCGACTTGGCACAAACGTGCCTTGAGTTGCCTGCTCATTTAGCCCCACCATTTTCTAGTAGACCTCCTCATCTTCTGGGTGTCTCTAAATGCATTCACCACAGTCCTCGCCCTGCAATAGTTTTGGACGCGGCTATCACTGAAATTGGAGAACACAAGGTGTAGACCGTGCTTCTCCGCTTTCTTGTCCTTTGCCCATTTCTTCTTAGCACCGACCTACCCTAAGGTGCCGAGAATGTGTGGATGCTTGTTCCTCCTGGCTAGCTCCTATCCCTTTTGGCTTTTAGTCTGGAACTCCTCTGACGACTTCAAGGCATAGAAATCTGCTCAGTCATCTTCCGTCACCTCTAGGTATTCCTGGTAAGGTGACTTATCTTGCTTAAGATAGTCCCTCACTAGTCTATGCTTAAAATTCCTCCAACACTTTCCTGCCGTTAATAGAGTAGCCCGGCAGAAATCAGCTTCAACTTCATCTGGGAATCTGAATGATCGCTTCACTAACAGGGACGACCGCTACTCTCGTGTCAGCTCACCCCAATCTTGGAGGGTGATCCTAACCCTTGAATGGGCGACGACCATTCTAACTATCAACAATTTAGTCTAAGTGTAATTTAGCTACGAGGAATTCAACAAAAAAGACCAATCAAAACAACCTAAGTCAAAATCACTTAAATTGATCATGAATTGAAGCAACTATGTTATTTTTCAATATGTCATGTTAGCAAGGAAAAGAGTTTGTTGTAAGGTGAGGTTTATAAAGAAATAAATGATCAAACACAAACAAGTTTTGTTATGTATGATGTGTATGGTCCCCAAGCACACTGGAAGAATTGGAGAATATTTTGGTTCATTAAGAAATTTTGGTTGGGAAGGCTCACACATTGTTGAATAGTACATTTATCATAATGGGTAGTTTTCCTTGATTTTCAGGATTAACTTTGAAAAAGAGGTTTATGTGCAACCTCATTAGAGTTTCAGCCAATTTCACAACAGATGTTACTTTTCAGTAGAAATAAAAACCCACAACTGATGTAGTGGCAAGTGAATATTGCTTGGGTACATTTGATAATTATCAATCCAACATGAACCTTAAAAATAACAACGTTGAGACTTTTTACCAGAAATAAATAGCCATGTAGGTGAGCATATGTGAATGAGATAGTGATAAACCAATTGAACAACGACATGGAACCTCCTAGTTCTAAATTCACACTCGAAATAATACACATGCACAATGAATCACTCAATTACCACACATGTGAGGCATTGATGCCCTCCAAGATGACTCATTTGCCAAGACGGAATGGGTAAATTAAAGGCAACATTTTGGCTCGCAATCACACAAAACCCTATAGCGCAAGCAAGACCAATAACGTCGCAATCAAAATAGCCACAGGCAGCGAATCATCGGGGAGGATGGACCTATCGGGGTGGACGCGGCGGCCGTCGGGGAAGGAGGCGGCGATCAGGGAGGGAGGCGACAGTGGTCGAGGAGGGAGGCGACGGCAATCGGGGAGGAGGCAGCATGGAAGAGGCGATGGGGAGGAGGTGGTGGCGCTCGGTGATGGGGAGCACAGGCTGGCCCTCGGTGATGGGTCAGGCGGTGGCGCACAACGACGGGGAGGAGGCGCGGTGTAGAGGCCCTTCGCAACGGCAGCGTGGAGCAGTCGGGGCGACGGTGTGGAGTCATGAAAGCTACGGAATAAAGGCGAGAATCTACTTCTAGGACGACACTGATTATATTTGAGGAACTATCCGAGGCGGTTACCCAGATCTGACCGCCTCAGAGAAGTAATAAAGAGGTAGTTACAGGGATTTGATAGCCTCAAATCATCTATAAAGGAGGCAGTTCTTTATTTTTAACCGCCTCTGATAAGCTACAAGGGAGGCGGTTTCCAAGACCTAACCACCTCTGATTACTTTCTACACACAGCAGTTCATTTTAGATATCTGAACTTTTAGCATACTGCAGTTTATTTCATTGAGTTGAAGACAGACAATTCAGTTCTAATCCATTTACCATGAGCATCTCCAAGATATTAATACCATCAGCACAAGTACATACAAGGGGATATTAATACCATCAGCACATGAACATCTCAAATTGATACCATCTCCAAGATATCAAAACCATCAACACATGAACATCTCAAATTGATAACTTTGAAATAACAAAAATATGTTGCATGATACATAATCAACACTTCTCAAATTGATAGAGTAGACATTTCTAATTGTTTCATCGCCTTTGCTTGCCTTTCGTTTTCTTTTTGTGAGGCATTTTCTCTTCAAACTCTAGCCCTTCTTGATGATCTTCGCGAATATAGCATGATTCATTAGGTTCATCGTCAACCACGTCTCTTATGTTCTGTGCAATTAGAGGCGCATCTTCAAATATATTGTATTCGTCCTCATCTACCACATCCTAAACTCTACTAATCTTCCTTTTACCGTGCATAGCATTATGAAGATTCTTCTTAGCCAAGTCAGTCAAATAAAAGACCTGGTGAGCTTGGTTGGCTAGAATGAAAGGGTCATCCTTGAAATCGACCCGTTCAAGGTCTACTGATGTGAAGCCATACTTGTTGACCTTCGTAGATTGGAGATTGACCCAACGACACCAAAATAAAGGAAATTTAAAGTGAACATAGTCCAACTCCCAAATATCCTCAATGTACCCATAATACCAGCTCCGTTTCCTGCTCGTGTCAAAAGCCTCTATGCAGACCCTACTATTTTGAAATGTGATTTTCTTATCTTGATCTCTCGTGTAGAATGTGTATCCGTTAATTTCATATCCTTGCCAAGCAAGAACTCTTAATGTTGGTCCCTTCGCATACCAGGTTAGCATGTCACTAGGGGATCCTAAACGGAGAAGCTCCTTGAACCACATGTTGAATTCTTTTTTATGCTCTCTCGTACTCCACGCACCGGTTCTATTTGGATGCTCTTGCCTTAACTTTGCCCTGTGCTCATCCATGTATGGGGCAATGGTGGTCATGTGTTGCAACACCGTGAAATGGGCTAGAGTCTGTGCAACTTGACCAGCGGTTATTGATTTCTTTCCAATGGTCCCAACACCATCTAGCCTATCTTCGTGCTAAGCGCGTGGCACGCCAATTGGTTCGTTCGAGTCAATGTAGTCAACACAAAACTCGACAACCTCTTATGCAGCATAACCTTCAACAATACTCCCCTCTGTCGGTACCTATTTTGCTCGTAGTGCTTTAAGATTCCCATGAATCTTTTGAATGGGTACATGCTCCGAAGAAGACTGGCCCGCGCATCTTGATTTCATACACAATGTGTACAATGAGATGCACCATTACATCAAAGAAAGATGATGGAAAATACATCTCTAGCTGACATACAGTCTCCGCCGCCGCTAACTCCAGATCATCTAGTTCGAACACATCCATCACCTTCTGTGAAATCTTGTTAAAGAAGAAACACAGGTTCATGATTGCTTCTCGGACGTTAGGCAGAATATTTCTAATTGCAATTGGGAGCATTTATGTTATCATAACATGACAGTCATAAGACTTCATGTTGATTAGTTTCAAGTTCTGCATCGAGACGAGTCTCTTTATGTTGGCGGAGTAGCCCGATGGAACTTTCATGCCATGCAAGAACTTGCAAAACTCGGTTCTCTCGGCCTTGGATAAAGTGTAACAGTTAAGGGGGATGTATGTCTTCCCGTTAGGCAGAAGAACAAGTGCCAACTCGGGTCTGATTCTCATATCAACCATGTTAAGTCGAGCCTTAATGCTATCCTTTATCTTGTCCTTCATGTTTAGCAATAGACCCAGCGCACTGTCACAAACATTCTTCTCTATGTGCATAACATTGATGCAGTGTCGGACATCTAGATCCTTCCAATATGGTAAGTCCCAGAGTACTGATCGCTTCTTCCAGTATGCGGACTCATCCGCGGCCTTTTTTGACCCTTTCCAAGCATGACATTGACATCATTAACCTTCTCGAATATCTCTGCACCTCTGAATGGCCATGGTTTCAAACCATTCTCCATTCTCCAATTGAACTGTGACTTCCACCTCCGGTAACAGTGCCTTATAGGCAGGAATCGCTGATTACCCATGTACATGACTTTTCTGTAATTCTTGGGACTTAAACTCACGGTGTTCTCCATGCATATGACACAACTTTTGTGTCCTTTTACCGTCTGATCGGAGGTGTTGCCGAGAGTGGGAAAGTCTTGGATTGTGCAAAACAACATGGCCCATAGAGTAAAGTATTTTCTTTTGTTTGCATCTCATACCTACACTCTTGTGTTCCACAATGTTTGTAGATCATCCATCAACAGTTGGAAATACATGTCGATGTCGTTACCAAGTTGCTTAGGCCCTTCGATAAGTATGGATATCATAATGTACTTCCATTTCATACAAAGCTAGGGAGGTAGGCTGTACATACTGAGAATCACAGGACAGATGATGCGTCGGTTGCTCATGTTCCCAAATAGATTCATTTTATCTGTACTCAACGCAAGCCTTACGTTCCTAGTTTCTGCAGCAAACAGAAGATACTTCCTATCAATGTTTCTCCATTGGATAACATCGGCAAGGTGTCTTAGCTTCCCATCGGATGTCTTCCGCTGTTCGGCATGCCAGCGAAACAGCTTTGCTTCCTTTGGGTTTACAAATAAACTCTTCAGGCATGGGATTACAGGCAGGTACCAAGCAACCATGGTAGGAGTCCCCTTCATCACCTCTACGAATTACTAAACTCCATCTAGTCCAATCTTACCCTTGTACCAATAAGCCTTGCACACAGGGTATAAATGTAACTTCACAAACACTTCCCGATATAGGATATAGTCGTTCCGACATGAATGTATCTTTTCAACTTCTAGTCCCAAGGGACAAAGCAGCTTCTTAGCTCTGTATGTGTTTATGGGAAAATCATTCCCTCCGAAAGCATGTCTGAAAGGATCGTAGGTGCCGACTAGAGGGGGGGTGAATAGGAGGCTAATCAAATTTTAAACAAATTCTTCTCCTTATCTAGATTAAGGCTTAACAGATCAAAAGGTTGAGCTAGCTGTGTGACAGGTCAGCTACACAGGCAGTATTTGATATGTAAATTAACACACAGCTGTCACACAGGTGGTTAACACAGGTAAACAGATAGACCTAAACAGATGTGCTAGATAGATGGCTGTGTAACAGGTTACTGGCATAGATAACAGATAAGCAATACAGCAACTGTGACACAGTTAGTCTAACACAGGCAGAGAGAAAGGATTGCAACTAGATTGAGTATAACAGTAAATCACACAAGCAAGCAAATCAGATAATCGAGCTAGTACTGAATGTAAAGTACTCAGAGAGACAAGAGATTTTTCACCAAAGTTCCCACTCTTTTCAGAGATGGCACGTCTCCGTTGGAGAGGCTACTCTGAAGAGATCGTCAGCACTAAATCGTGCTTGTTCTCTGAGTACCTGAACTTTCAGGTCTCTTTCTCTTGCTTGTGGAAGTCCTTTCGCCTTGCAGTAGGTAGACTTCAAATCACCCTCACAAACTACTGCACCAGCCCACACAAGCTTGGGTGGTCACATCAACTCCTACACCCATCTAGGAGTAGACACTCCAAGAAAGAATCTACAACAACAACTCTTGGAGGAACCAGTGCTCTCTGCTCAAAGCTCTAATTCTCTTGAACTAAGACTTAGGAAGATTTGTTTCTGTTCAGAAGAAAAGAGGTCTGCAATGGTCGAAATGGATTGAGGCGGTTTGGCAAAGGTTTAGCAAAGATTCTGTATTCCCTTAGCATTTACAAGCTCTCCCTGGCACAGAGATGTACTTGAGTCATAGAGCGGTTGTTCACCTGTGACATAGCTGTGCCACACAGGTAACTTTGGCTCTAGGGTTTTAGGCCACTAGCACAGCAGTGTGCTAGCACAACCCAGTTTCACACTTGTGCAAAACTGTTGTTACAGGGCCACTGACCTCAAAGCATTAGTGCCACTGTCCATCACTCTGAGCATTGAGCAAAAGAACCTCCAATAATCATTGCTACTTTATCTCACTTGACTCAAGAAAACTAGCAAACCTAGACTTCAGCTTCCACCAACTGTAGTCATGGCCCTTGACGCATCAAGCTACCATCACCTTGCTTGCAACTCTTTGCACAACACCGGCTTCTTCACAGCTGTGGCACAGCTGTCTAGCGCAGCCATCTCCTTGTCCTCGAAACCACATTTGTACTCTTGGATGGTCATCCTTTCCTGGATGAATCCTCTTCCTGGAACCTACTTATCCTACTTACACTCATTGTAAACATTAGATTCTAGTTTAGGTTGCCATTAACCATCAAAACCATCTTAGGGGCCTAGATGCTCTTTCAATCTCCCCCTTTTTGGTGGTTAGTGGCAACCCATTAACAGATATCAATTAAAGATATGAATGAGTAGTACTTGAACAGGTTATCAGAATATACTCCCCCTGAAGTTGTGCATAAAAGATTTGCTTTTGGAATGCAAATGCACAGGTCTGAATTAAAAACTTGAGTAGTATATTCTCACAACTTGCATTTCATCAGTTCAGAGCAATAAATGTATCATAGCATAATAAACTGAACTGAGTTGATAATGATGCAGCTTTAGAGTTTCTTTTAAAGCATGTTCTGAGAATTCATTTGATATATGTTATGATCAAAGCAAACCATTAAAACCATTTGATATGTGTTATGATCAGAGCTAAAAGGAGCTAAAAGATCAGAGCAAAAGAAAATATTCTCCATGCATATCAGCATATGAACATGAAGTAAACTACATCATTTCAGAAGAGACAATGTGTTCAAGACATAAGAAATCAGATTAAGAACAAGTCTTGATACACAGCAAAACTCTCCATTCCCCCTATATCTCTCCCTTATAAAAGAATTTTTTTCTTTGAACCTCTTCTTCTGAACCACTCCCCTTACATCTCTCCCCCTTAATATCTCTCCCCCTTTGCCACTAAGACACCAGAAAGGGGTAAGGGAACAGATGCTTCAGGTGGACTTGGATCTCAAAAGCTAAAGAATCTCTGAGAGTTGAGTCTGCATTTGATCAACCTTGGAGTGCAGACTACTTACTTCTTCTCTGAGCTGGAGATTCACTCTGTGCACAGCAGCAAACTGAGTTGGCATGATCTTGTTCTGCTATGCTCTGGCAGCTGCTTGAGACATCAGAGAGGTAGAGAGAGCCATCATCGACTACGTGTGTCACAGATGCCAGCTTAGCTGGATCAGCTGCAGGAATATCAACTGTGACACCGGTGGGTACTTGGCAGTGAGAGCTGGAGGCTTGAGGTGGCATCTGAGTTGCTGTTGGAGTAGCTGTGACACTGGGGCTTGGCACAGCTATATCTGAAGGATCTCCAAATAGAGCAGGAATAGTAACTTCATCTGGATTATCATTAGCTTGAGGTCTAAGCTGAGTCTTGGATGTCTTGACAGAGATATCAAAATCTGACTCAGGTAGACCTGTCCTTTGAAGAATCATGAACATTATATATGAGCCATACCTCAACTTTGCTTTCTTGTCCTTCTGCACTGCATCTATTTCATGAAAAATGAATCTGGCAATGTCAAAGTATTGATTCTTTGCTATGTGGACTAGCACTTGCCAGACAGGAGAATAGACTGCATCTGTGTTTTCTCCTTTGGGTTGAATGGTGACATTGAGGATCTTCACCAGATGCTTTGCAGTGACAGTAATGCCCTTGAAGTATACATGATCTGTTGAGGCATTTGCAGGGAAAGAGAAGTTCCTTGGATAGAATTTCCTTCTTGCTTCATTTGGAACTGCTCCAATCTGAAAAGATTTGGCATATTGGGCTCCACTGGTGCTCTAAATAGACTGTTGAATTCTAGAGCAGTGATGGAAAGGAGCTGGCCTTTTGTCCTCCAGATCATGATATCTTGATTTTCCTGTTCTACCCACACTGTGGCATAGAACTCTCTGATCACTTCTAGATCATACCCTTATTGAAGATTGGTCAGAAACTCAAGGCCTGCTGCTTGAATTAAGGAGGGAAGAGCACGCAGCCTAGAGTCTAAAAGAGCATCCTAATCTATGGCTTTGCAATCAACAAATCCTTTAGCTGATATGATCTCATGATAGACCCCCTTCTGTTTGTCATTGTGGAATCTGGGATCTAAGCAAGCTGACTCAATATATTCCTTGTCAGCTGAGAAGTAGGGACAGGTTGATCTCATCTTGATGTAAGCATTTAAGCTTAGAGATGCAACCTTGCTCTTGGACTTCTTAGGATCACACTTGGGTAGCTTCTTCCAAGTAGTTATGGGCAGAAAATCCATACGTCCTTGTTCAGTTCTCAGAGCAGAGGAGAAAACATAGCTATACTTTGATTCCAAGTCCTCCTCATCATCTGAATTTTCTGGAGAACTGCCCTCTTGCTCTGCTGCTACCTCTTGTTCTGATTCTGCTGTAGCCTCTTGTTCTGACTCTGAGCTAGAAGAAGATTCTTCAGCAACATACTCCTTGTCAAAGTCTGATCGAGTTTCTCTTGCTCTTGGAGGGGTCATTGAAACACCCCTGCCATCATCTGATATGCTTTCAGAGCTTTCTTCTACTACAGCTGGGTCACTGGCCTGTGCCACAGGTGAGGACTCTGTTGAATGAGCAACAGGTGAAGTGACCTCTGTGTCAGCTGGTTGTGACACAGATGGCAAAGGCAGTTGAGCAGCTTGCACTGGGGCAGCTGCTACCTGTGACACAGCTGGTTGGGACACCTGTGGAGATGATGCTTGAACAGCTTCTGAAGGCTTATCTGTCCCAGCCTTGGGTGATGAGGAGGGCTCAAGGGCCTTTTCTGCAGCTTGTTCCTCTGTCTCAGAAACCAAGAACTGTGAAGGGGATATAGGTTTGTGCACATCCAGTGATGAAAGAGTTTCAGTATTGATGGAACTGGAACTCTTCTTCCTTTTCCTCTAACAGGTGTGCAGACTTGATTTAGCTGTGTCAGCCACCTGTGCCACAGCTGGTGACATCTCCTTCTTTAGCTCCTTCAGAGCCTCTTGTTGTTGAACCAGCTGTTCTTTCATTGAAGGCTTGGAGTTCTGTGAGGTTTCAGAGACGATTGCAAGTTCTAATTCTGATTGCTTCTGAGCTTGAGGTTCTTTAGAGATTACTACAATTGCTGATCTCCTTCTTGTGAAACTGCTTCTGCGTTTCTGTATGGCTTCTTCAGATTCTTTTCTGAGCTCAGGAGATAGCAATTGTCACTTGATTCTGAGTTGTTCCTTCAGAGCATTCTTAGCAGGTCCTAAGGGAACATTCTTCATTGTAGCAATCAGTTCAGACATTTCTTGAAGAAGATGATGATCCCTGGCACCAGAATTCTAAATCTCAACAAACTTTGATCCTGAAGCTGGTTGAATTCTTTGAGAGTTGTAAGGAAACTGCTTCTGCTTCTCAAGGATCAGCTGTCTCAAAACATTCTTGGCAGATGCTGAGGTGGCTGCCTGCATCTGAAAGTGCAAATCTGCAATTTCACTCAAAAGGACCTTATCTTCATCTGTTGGCTCTAGAATAGCATAAGATATTGGCCTAGAGTTAACTGACAGCTGAAGATTCTTAGCAGAGAACAGCTCAAGAAGCTGCTTCTTCACTATTGCATCTATTTCTGCATGAATCTGTTCTGAGAGATTGTCCATCTCTTCTAGAATGACCCTGTCATTTTCACTAATGGCTTCTTGGACAGAAGGATCAACTTCTTCAGCCTGAGCCTCTTGGATAGATAGAGTGCCCCTTGGTAGCACTACATCTGCAACAGAGGTCGTCTTGACCTTTCTTACTGCTTGTCTAGCCTTCTTGGCTGTTGACTTTCTCAATGCTGACTGACCTGCATCAGATGAGGATCTTGTCCTCTTGAATGAAGCTGGTTGAGCTGAACTGGATTGACCAACTTTAGATGCTGCAGCAGCAGCTTTCTTCTCAGTAGCTTTTCTTTGCTTGTAAGCTTTCTGTTGAGCTCTTCTTCTCTGAAGAGCTTCTTCTCTCTGCCTCAGCCTCTCTCTCTCTTGATCAGAGTCAGAGATAACCAACTCTCTGCTTGACTCTTCTGGATCAGACCATTTGAGACCACTATCCTCTCTTTCTGAGCCTGAAGACATCTGTAGAAACGAGAAAAATGAAGAAGAAATAAGGAAAGAGGTTCTCCCAAATGCAGAAGATAGTGGCTGTGTTGGCCACCTGTGTGAGGACAAGGTGACATAGGTGTGGACTTAGAACCAAAATAAGGATCTCTACCCGTTGAATTCGCATGCCAGTGTGACAGGTGAGACCATAGCGGTGACACAGCTACATAGGGAGGCGGACGGCAGATTCATGAAAACTAGGGTTTAACACGATTTTACCCCTAGGTTTCGAGCTAGATGAGTTCAGAAAGCTAAACGAAAGCAGAACCAACCCTAATTAAGGACAATGCGCTACTGGATTAAGTTCTTGAGCGATTGCATTGACATGAAGCTAGCTTTAAGCACAAGAGGGGTTGGCTGATGCTTACTTTGATCGAAAACTTTGCAAGGCGCGGATGAAAAGGTGTTGGAGTGCCTTGGAAAGCTTCTCTGAAGAGTTGAAGACCTTTGGAGGGACGGAAACAATGATTTCAATGAGAACTCTTGAAATTGGCGCTCAGCGGAAGTTTGGGGTTACTGTTGTCGAACAGGTTTTCTGGGGACCACAGGTTTCCTTATATAGGCCGAAGGGTTTTTAAGGTGGCTGTGCCACAGCTGACTAGAAGACCTGTGACACAGATGAGTAAAAAGATACCTTGTGACCTATGGAATTCAAAGGAATTCACCTAAGACACAGATGGATGACTCAGGTGATAAGTTTTTCATTTGGAGCACCAGAAAAGAAAGAGTTTGATAAGAGAGAAAGCATAAGAGCACTATCAGAGGGTCCTTATGAAATTTTCTCAATGTCAGTTTGCCAGAAAATCAACCAAGCAAAGCTAAAACTAACAAGAGTTGATCTAGAAAATCCAAATAGGATTAAATAACATGTACACAAAAGATGTGCATAAACAGCTCAGCGAAAACTCTCAACTCTAAGCATACCTGTAACACAGGTAGGTGACACAGATAAAAACATGAATAGCATAAATAGTATGAATACATGAGCTAGACACCAAGCAAACCTTTTATAGCAAGTTTGAGACATCAATGATATTCAATTCACTCCTCAGAACACAGAACCTAGTCTCATCTAAAGGCTTGGTGAATATATCAGCTAATTATTTTTCTATCCTTACATGGCATAGCTATATATCTCCTTTCTCCACATGATCTCTGAGGAAGTAATGTCTCACTTCTATGTGTTTGGATTTTTGGTGGTGTACTAGGTTGTTGGCTAACTTGATTGCACTTTCATTATCACAGAAGAGGGGTACTTAATCAAAAGATACCTTGAAATCTTTCAAGGTCTGCCTCATCCGTAATAATTGAGCACAACAACTACTAGCAGCTATATACTTAGCTTCTGCAGTGGAAAGGGCTACTGAGTTTTGTTTCTTGGATGACTAGGACACTAAGGAGTGCCCTAGGAATTGACAAGTACCTGAGGTGCTTTTTGTTCAACCATACACCCTGCATAGTCACTATCAGAATAGCCAACTAGCTTAAGATTTGCATCTTTGGGGTACCACAAACCAAACCCTAAAGTTTGAATTAAATATCTCAGAATCCTGCGTACTGCTACTCTGTGGCAGTCCTTAGGGTTAGCTTGGAATCTAGCACACATGCATACACTCAACATAATATTTGGCCTAGATGCACATAGATATAACAAGGAACCTATCATGGATCTGAATTCTTTCTGATCAACAGATGTACCTTTAATGTTTAAGTCTAGATGACCATTAGTTTGCATGGGGGTGTGAATAGGCTTTGCATCCTTCATGCCAAACTTGGTGATGATGTCCTTGGTGAACTTTTCCTGTGAGATGAATGTACCTTCCCTGAGTTGCTTGATTTGAAGACCTAGGAAGTACTTGAGTTCTCCATCCAAAGACACCTCAAGTCTCTTGGTCATCATTTTGCTAAACTCATCACTCATTGAACAGTTAGTACTACCAAATATTATGTCATCGACATAAATTTGACACACAAATAAATCATTTTCATTTTTCTTAGTGAATAAAGTTGTGTCAACTAAGCCCATTTTAAATCTATTTTTGATCAGAAATCCTTTTAATGTATCATACCATGCTCTAGGTACTTGTTTTAGACCATACAGTGCTTTGTGCAGTTTGTAGACAAGATGCGGTTTTTTAGTATCTTCAAAGCCAGGTGGCTGCTCAACATATACCAGTTCAGAAAGTTTACCATTTAGGAAAGCTGACTTCACATCCATTTGGTAGAGCTTGATGTTATAATGAGCAGCATATGCAAGTAGAATCCTGATGGCTTCAAGTATTACTACTAGAGCCAATGTTTCACGAAAGTCCAGACCTTCCACTTGAGTGAAGCCTTGAGCAACTAGTCTGGCTTTGTTTCTCACCACCAGTCTATTTGTGTCTTGTTTGTTCCTAAAGACCCACTTGGTTCCAATGACATTGTGGTCATGGGGTCTTTCAACCAGAGACCAGACTTGATTTCTTTCAAACTGGTTCAGCTCCTCATGCATGGCATTTATCCAATCAGCATCCTTGAGAGCTTCATTTATGGTCCTGGGTTCAATACTAGAGACAAAAGAGTAATGTTCACAGAAATTTGCAATATGAGAACGAGTAGTCACTCCCCTATTAATGGCACCAATGATTTGGTCAACAGGGTGATCCTTCTGCAGCCTACTGATCACAAGGGGTTCGGGGTCAACTACCTGTGTCACAACTGTTGGTGTTGTCTGTGACACAGTTAATTCTTCCTGTGACACAGCTGGCTGAGACAGGTCCTCTGCATCTAGTTGATCATTAGCTGGGTTGTACTCGAGCTCGATGTCTTGCTCTTCAGTGTCTTCACATAGTGGTGGAGCAGTTCGTTCATGATCACTTGGTGAGGCCGATTCCTCCTTGACAGTGGGTCTGATCTCACCAGTGGATTTCTTGATAATATCTTTACTCCCTACATCATTAGCAACTTGCTCTCTTTGAGAGCCATAAGACTCATCAAAGTCCACATCTATAGATTCTTCAACAACCTTTGTGGAGGTGCTAAAAACTCTATAGGCATGGGAGTTAGTGGAATAATCAAGGAAAATACCAACATCAGATTTAGCTTCAAACTTAGAGAGCCATTTGCCTTTTTAAGTATGTAGCACTTACAACCAAATACCTTGAAGTATGAGACTGTTGGTTTGGAGTTGGTGAGCAGCTCATAAGGAGTCTTCTTCAGTAGTGGATGTAGATATATCATGTTGATGGAGTGACAGGCAGTGTTGACAACTTTAGCCCAAAATCTTGGTGAAGTCTTGTACTCATCCAAGAGTGTTTTTGCCATCTCTATCAAGGTTCTGTTCTTCCTTTCCACTATACCATTTTGCTGTGGAGCATATGGACTTGAGAATTCATGCTTGATTCCATGTTTGTCCAGAATGCCTCCACCATAGAATTCTTGAACTCACTCCCATTGTCACTCCTGACCTTGACTAGATTTACTTTCCACTCATTTTGCACTCTGACTATGAGATGCTTGAATTTCTTGTAAACTTGTGTCTTCTTCTTCAAAAAGAACACCCAAGTATAGCGAGAAAAATCATCTACAATAACAAAACCATACTTGTTACCTCCCAAGCTCTCATATGTAGTAGGACCAAAGAGGTCAATGTGTATGAGCTCTACAGGAGTGGTGGTGGTCATGATGTTCTTGGGACTATGGGCAGCTCTAACTTGTTTGCCGGCTTGACATGAACTGCAGGGCTTGTCCTTTTCAAACTTCACCTTCTCCAAGCCTATGACATAGTCATGTTTGCTCAGTTTGTTGAAAAGCTTCATCCTTGCATGTCCTAGCCGCCTGTGCCACAGCCAGCCGACACTGGACTTGGCCATGACACACCATGGAGCTGCTGCAGGCTGTTCATTGAAATTAACAATGTACAGTTTTTCAGACCTGCATCTTTTGAACACCTGTGAATCATCAGATAGTTTAGAGACTATAACCTCATCAGGATAGAAAGTAACTTTCATACCTGTATCACACAGCTGTGACACAGACATTAAACTGTAGCCTATCTGAATCAATGTACAGTTTTTCAGACCTGCATCTTTTGAAGACCTGTGAATCATCAGATAGTTTAGAGACTATAACCTCATCAGGATAGAAAGTAACTTTCATACCTGTATCATACAGCTGTGACACAGACATTAGACTGTAGCCTATCTGATCCACAAGCATAACATTTGATAAGGAATGATGTTCAGATATGATAACTTTACCAATGCCATTTACCTTTCCCTTGGAATTATCTGCATAGATCACATGTTTGCTGGGCAGATTCTCATTTGTGATCTCTACAAACTCCTCTCTGCCTCTAGTCATATGTTCTGTACATCCACTGTCCACAATCCAATCAGTTCTACTGGAGATAGTGTCCTACAAGTTTAGTTATGCAACTTAGGGACCCAAACTAGTTTGGTTCCCTTAGTAACTTTGTCATATGCAGAAATTGTAGTAATAGGGTTAGTAGGCAGGTTCTTAGATTTCACAGTCTTTGCTATAGATGATATCATATGGATTCTCCTGGGCTGACTATCACCTGCATCCTTAGGCAAAAGGGTTAGTGAACTGTGTAACCCACCTGTGACACTGGTGGTTCCATAGCTGTGTAGGATACCGGTGACACAGGCAACTGTGGTCTTTGGAACCCAGATGACAGGTAACCACTTTTTCTGATGCCTGGGGCCAACATACTTGGCCACTACCTTGCCTTTCCTGTCTTTCTGTAGAACATAGAATGGGTTAGATGGAATTTTCACCACATTCATGTTCTTATGATCAACATGATTGTTATCACTTGTACCTGCCTATCTTACAAATTTTGCTACAAGATTAGGGTTAGTGACAGTAGGTAATTTATCTTTATCAATGACAGAAATATAACCCAGGCCCATTCGACCATGATTCTTTCTGAGCATTTCAGCTCTAATCATTTTGTAGTTTTGCATGCCAATGTTGGTAGTGCAAAGGCCTTTCCTCATTAGGCTTTTGATTTCTTCAAACTCCTCCTTGAGCTTATTGTGCTCATCTGCATCCACAAAGTTAGCTGTAATGGAGGTTGAAGCCTCATTGGAGTTGTCTGATATAACACATGTGGATGTCAGAACATTTATACGTTTAGCACAATTTAAACAAGTCTCAACAGTTGTAGGAGCAGGTGGAGATATAATTTCAGAAGCAATAGGAGAGTTAGCATTATTAATGCATTTGGCATGCATTGCCTTGAGCTCCTCATGCTCCTTGAGGAGAAGCTCATGAGCTTGCTTAAGCTTGTTATGAGCAATTTCCATGTTTTCCTGATCCAGCCTGAGGTTCTTCCTGTCATCCATAACCTCATCGCAGGTTTCTCTGAGCTCCCTAAGCTTATTCCTTAGGGATATGTTTTCCTTCCTCTCCTTGCCATAGGCCCTATCTGTTCTTTCTAAGATACCCATTAGTTCAACATAATTAGAAAAGTCATCCTCAGTAAGTACCTTAGATTCTTTGGCCATGAGGCAAAGAGGATCAGAGATGGATGATGACTGATCAACCTTGGCATTGATATTGGAGCTGTGTGACTTGGCTGTGTCACAGCTGGATACATTAGTCATACTGATAGCAATGCCTGCAACTTCTCCTTCTTCTTTAGAATCTTCCTCTGTGCCTGAATCATCAGATATCCAAGCTTGTCCAACATATGCTCTTGCAGTCGCTTTATTCTTGGCATAAGTTGGATGCTTGTTGTTGAAGGTCTTCTTCCTCCCTTGGAAGTCTTTCTTCTTCTTGTATTGACTGTAGTCCTTTTTCTTAGCTGGACAATCAGCAGCAAAATGACCTTCTTAACCGCACTCAAAACATTTGTTATCCTTGATGACCAGCCTCTTGCTTCTGAATCTGTCACTTGAGCCAAACTGCTTCTTCTTCCTATAGAATTTTCTGAAGTTCCTTGTGAGCAGATTTAGCTTAGTTTCTTTTCCACTGGTCATTTCCTCATCCAGGTCTTCACTACCTTCACTTTCAGGTTGTGAAGCTGAGGCAGTAGTCTTCAATGCAATATTCTTCTTGAGTGAGGAAGATAGGATGTGCTTGCTTTCCTGCTTGATCTCCATCTCATGTGTTAGTATCCTTCCTAACACTTCTGTGGGCTTCATCTGATCAAATCCATCTTTTTCTTTCAACATCAGCACAAGAGTCCTGTAGGGCTTTGGCAGCACTGAGAGGAACTTCTTGATTACATCTTCATCATCAACTCGATTTGATCCAAGTGCCCTCAGCTGATTTGTGATGATGGTGAGTCTTGAGAACAAGGAATTTATGTCTTCACCATGTTCATACTCAAAGCTTTCCAGCTTAGATTCCAGCAGGCTTCTCTTGAACTTTTTTAGAGTGTTGCTGCCCTCATAGATCTGCTCTAAAGTATCCCCATATTTCCTTGGCAGAATCCATAGTGCTGACCCTGTTCAAGTCATGTTCTTGAAGGCCCATGAATATGGCTGTGGCAGCTCTTGCATTATTCTGGATATTTCTTTTGTCGTTGATGCTAGGTATTATGGTGTCTTCCAACCTATAACCTGCATTCACAATTGCCCAAACATCTGGATCTATAGTGATAAGATGCATTTGCATCTCTCTTTTCCAGAATGCATAGTTAGATCCATCAAAGATAGGGATTTTACCCTCATAGCCCGACATCCTTTAAACTCTGGTTGTTAGGCCAATTCAAAGAGCAACCCACTCTGATACCAATTGAAAGGATCATAGGTGCCGACTAGAGGGGGGTGAATAGGAGGCTAACCAAATTTTAAACAAATTCTTCTCCTTATCTAGATTCACTACCATAAAAATCATTTGTACAGACGGTTCAGAACCCCCATGCGCGATGGTTTTCCGAACCATCTGTACGAAACAGTTTGTACAAATCAACCATCTGTACAAATCGATTAGTACAGACGGTTCCCAACTAGAACCGTCTATACAAATCGGGTAATATAAACGGTTCCAAACTAGAACAGTCTGTGCTAATCGATTAGCACCCGTCTGTGATGTCGTGTTATAAAAAAAATATGACCCATCGCGCCATGTGCCTAGTCTTCAGCCGCGTCTCATCCCACTGTCTGTGTCATCCCATCCAACCACTGGAATTAAATCGCACAATATGCTTCCAGCGGGATTCGATCCCGCAACCTCGTGTTGTCCAAGCCAGGGGAGTTGCCAGTTGAACTAGGTTGAGTATGCGATACAGACAGGACGGCTTTCCTCTTAACTAATCTCTACGACTAAGCGGGATGCTTCTAGTACAGACGGTTCTAAATTTGGAACCGTCTGTACAAATAGTACAAACGGTTCCAAGTTTAGAACTGTCTGCACTGTTCGATTTGTACAGATGGCTCCAATTTGGACCCGTCTGTGCTATTTGTACAGACGGATTCAAATTGGAGCCGTCTCTGCTGTAGCTTCGGGTGCTAGTTTGAGCCCAGATCCAACCCTAGTTTGAGAGGTTTTAGTAAAACAGCCATAACTTTCTCATACGAAGTCCGTTTTGGGTCCACGACCACTCAAATCAAAGCTAAACGATGAGGCACATTTGAAAATTCTACACTTGTACCTGTCTTGACCATCAAAATTCGGCTTCTAGGTGGGACTTTTTCGCTCCGGAAGTTTTTCCGTTACTTTTTTGGATCTTGCGAAGGGCATATCTCCTCCACCCGGACTCCGAATTGGGTGATTCTTGTTTCCCTAGTTAGCTTGAGTCAAGGACTTGCTTTCCACCTTGATCCTAGCTTCTGCCAAGCAATTTTGTCGAGGTGCTGTTTTCAAAATCTTCGATTTCGGGCCGGTATTTCCACTAGTCATTTCATCGATTTTCTCAGAATTGGCTCAAAATTTCTGGAGACGTAGACTTTCCTGTTGCGGCAAGAAAATCTGCAGTTTTTGCTGCCACGGCAGCAGAGTATCAACTAGCCTTGCTTCATCTATTTATACATATGGTTCTAGTTTAGAACCGTCTGTACTATTCAATTTGTACAGATGGTTCTAGTTTAGAACCGTCTGTACTGTTTACAGATTTGTACAGACAGTTCCATACATAGAACTGTCTGTACTGTTCGATTTGTACAGACGGTTCCAAGTTTAGAACCGTATGTACTGTTTATAGATTTGTACAGATGGTTCCAAACTTAGAACCGTCTGTACTGTCTGATTTGTACAGACGGTTCCGGTTTGGACCCGTCTATACTGTTTACAGATTTGTACAGACGGTTCCAAAGTTAGAACCGTCTGTACTGTTCGATTTGTACAGACGGTTCCAGTTTGGAACCGTCTGTGCTATTTGTACAGACGGTTCCAATTTGGAACTGTCTGTACTGTAGCGTCCCGCTTGTTGGGAACCTTCGTACTTATTTTCTCAGACGGTTTTTGTTTGGAACCGTCTGTGATACTATTTGTACAGATGGTACCGTCTGTACAGGGACGTCCCGTTAAATGAATTCTGTAGTAGTGATTAAGGCTTAACATATCAAAAGGTTGAGCTAGCTGTGTGACAGGTCAGCTACACAGGCAATATTTGATATGTAAATTAATACACAGCTGTCACACAGGTGACTAACACAGGTATACAGATAGCCCTAAATAGATGTGCTAGATAGATGGCTGTGTAACAGGTTACTGGTATAGATAACAGATAAGCAATACAGCAACTATGACACAGCTAGACTAACACAGGCAGAGAGAAAGGATTGCAGCTAGATTGAGTATAACAGTAAATCACACAAGCAAGCAAATCAGATAATCAAGCCAGTACTGAATGTAAAGTACTCAAAGAGACGAGGGGTTTTTCACCGAAGTTTCCACTCTTTTCAGAGATGGTATTTCTCCGTTAGAGAGGCTACTCCGAAGAGATCGCCAGCACTAAATCGTGCTTGTTCTCCAAGTACCTGAGCTTTCAGGTCTCTTTCTCTTGCTTGTGGAAGTCCTTTCGCCTTGCAGCAGGTAGACTTCAAATCACCCTCACAAAATACTGCACCAGCCCACACAAGCTTGGGTGGTCACAACAACTCCTACACCTGTCTAGGAGTAGAACTACAAGAAAGAATCTACAACAACAACTCTTGGAGGAACCAGTGCTATCTGCTCAAAGCTCTAACTCTCTTGAACTAAGACTTAGGAAGATTTGCTACTGTTCAGGAGAAAAGAGGTATGCAACGATTGAAATGGATTGAGGCGGTTTGGCAAAGGTTTAGCAAAGATTCTGCAAAGGTTGAGGTCTGAGACCTCCCCTGGTCTTCTATATATAGAGTCCACAGGCACCTGACCGTTACACTCATGCCACGTAGGATTAAGTGGCTCACCGGTGACAGGCACCGGTGACACAGCTAATCACAATGCACAATGGTAACGGGCTCAGGCAGACCGACACTTGTGTTACCCGCGGCTGACACAGGTGAAACCCTAACTGACGTAGCCTCACTACTCAGCCTGGTCCTGGCACATTACATGCCCTCAGTGCACTAACTCTGATGCCTAATAAGGAGAGAACCTCCAACAATCTTCTAACTCGGCAGACAGACTATTGCAGTGCAATTCTCTTAGCATTTACAAGCTCTCCCCTGGCACAGAGATGTACCTGAGTCATAGAGCGGTTGTTCACCTGTGACACAGCTGTGCCACACATGTAACTTTGGCTCTAGGGTTTTAGGCCACTAGCACAGCAGTGTGCTAGCACAACCCAGTTTCACACTTGTGCAAAACTGTTGTTACAGGGCCACTGACCTCAAAGCATCAGTGTCACTGTCCAACACTCTGAGCATTGAGCAAAAGAACCTCCAATAATCATTGCTACTTCATCTCACTTGATAGTATGGGTGTTTCCTAAGGACTCAAGAAAACTAGCAAACCTAGGCTTCAGCTTCCACCAACTGTAGTCACGGTCCTTGACGCATCAAGCCACCATCACCTTGCTTGCAACTCTTTGCACAGCACCGGCTTCTTCACAGCTGTGGCACAGCTGCCTAGCGCAGCCATCTTCTTGTCCTGGAAACCACCTTTGTACTCTTGAATGGTCATCCTTTCCTAGATGAATCCTCTTCCTGAAACCTACTTATCCTGCTTACACTTATTGTAAACATTAGATTCCAGTTTAGGTTGCCATTAACCATCAAAATCATCTTAGGGGCCTAGATGCTCTTTCAATGTCCCCTAAGAGGCTCAACAACTCGTTGAAGCTTTTGCGGACTAGCTATTGCTCGCCTTCGGCTTCAATAGTTTAAGCACGTCATGTAACAATGTGAACTTAGCCTTGCATCCTGGAAATAGTGATTTCTCCAAGGGTTCCATTAAGCCTATAAATTATTGGTACTCTGTCAGTTTCATGCCCTTCAAAATCACATCTGTTCCAAGTTAGGCATCGAGTTGGCATCACCGGACATTTGATAGTGTGAATCACAACTGATATAAAATGGTATATCGGTTGCTTCTTCATCCGCAAGAATATCATCATCTGATACTACAGCTTGGTCTTCACCATGCTTGGTCTAAGTTGAATACCCTTCCCTAAAACTGGCCTCTCTTAAACAAGTGGAACTCGATATGATGGAGCTCAAAAATCCTTTTGTTTTACCCTCTCTCAACATGTCCGCCTCGGCACCTGCCATAAATTCTCTCACTCCATCTCTATATGCCTCTATGTTGCGAGCTCCGGACATCCACGATCGATTCATCTAACATGTGCATATGAAAGGTTGAAATTTAAGTTACAAATATAAAGTGCAGCGACTTCATGACATGAGTTTAACATTTCTTCAATTACTAACCTAACTAACTAACTAATATAATTAACTAACCTAACTAACTGACTAATATGACTAACCTATATTCGTTGACTCTCTTCAATTACTAAACTATAATTAACCAAAGTACCATTTCTTACATATAATAAAGCCACAAAAATAAAGCCATCATTCTTTGCTTTTTCCATTTTAGCCACAAAATTTCTTCAAAATTTGCATACCTTAACACACAATTGCTATGCATTGAACTATACGATGAATCAAACATCTCCATGAATCTAATTATGCTCATATAATTTAATATTCTTATTGTCTAAGAAACAAAGAAAAATCACCAAATTATTGGATAAAATGCTTCAAAAACAAAACATTAACCTTTGCTAATTTACAAGTATCATCTCCAACCACTCTTCCAAATATAGCTCTCCACTAAAAAATCGTCAAGAAATAACTCAAAAAATCACTAGCAAATTGCCACATTTAGGACATATCTTCCTCTGGTCGTCTGTCTACTCGCGCAACACATTTAATAATGTGTAACATATTGGTGGCAGTTAGATCCACATAACTGTCTGGGATATCAGTTATATGGAGACGGTTATATGCCAGCAACTGCCTCTGACATTTACTCAACTATCCGAGGCAGTTGATAGTATATAACTGCCTCGGATTTGACCATTATCCGACGCTGTTCGTCTCGGGGGACCGCCTCGGATAAAATTCAAGGCGGTTTTTTTATTTCTGACCGCCTCGAATGTGGTCGTTAACCGAGGCGGTTTTTCCTAAACTTGTTGTCTGATGCGGTTTTTTCGTACTGATCGCCTCCGATATATGTTATTCATGGCACTTTTCTCTAACCGCCTCGGATATGCCACAACGGATGGATGTTTATGTACTAGTGATTTCACGTAAAATAATAAGCTCTCTAACAAATTATTTACTATTTACCTTCCTTTTAAAACCTCTAAACTTTTTAATTGATTTTAGACCTCTAAACCTCTAAAACCTATAAACCTCTAAACTCTTTTTAGTAGATTGTACTTTAAAAATAACCAAATCTTCCAATAATAAAAACGCTTGTTTGTAACTAGATCATTTTTATTTAAAAAATAATTTTCTTCTCTCTCTTTTCGTTCTTCTCTCCACATTATTGATCTATTGTAGCATCCTCTAAGCGATGGTTGAGATGGAGTTTTGGAGATGTCCTTGCTATCATCTTATTCACGGAATAAACTAATTAATAGCTTCCATTTCTTTGGACCTAAACCAGGTCATTAAGTCAAGGATCTTGATTACGGTTAGCCAGACGGAAGTCAAATCACGCAACAACTTCGGCCAACATTCCTATGTTTGCGGCGGTTATTAGCAGCCATGCATGATACCTCAACATTTGAGCAACACCTTATATAGGAGTATCATGGCAATTGTTTCAAGTGAAACAGACGCTTGACAGCGTATTAAATTAGCATTAATCACAGATGGAAGTTTAATCAACATTTAACTTACCATTTAGCGGTCGAGGATTAGAAAGATTTGGAAATGATTTTGTTTCTAAAGTTTCTTTACCATCCCGTAGCTTTCGTCGACGATGAACACTGACCTTGTCGGAGAAATCCTGAAACTTGGATAACGTGGGTCCCGGTTCTGACATAGCATCACGTAGGATGCATGGAATCACCGACGGATGGTTGCTTTGGACAACCGCCGGTCTGTCGGTATCACGTGCTGTTTACTTCCCAATCCCTGTTTTAGAAGCCTCTACTCAGTTACACGTTTCAGGTATAGTCAGATAGTAAATGAAAAATGTATGGTAAGAACTAGGATGTACGCACCACGTTTTCCTCGAAGGAGATTTAAAAATGTGAACATCTCACGAACAACCCACTACATTTTGGCCATGATCTCCATTCTCCTATTAATTTATGCGCCCGCATTACCACTATCCCACGCAAGTACGCAACGCAGGGACAAAGACTGGATGATACGGAGGTCAAGCAAGCGCGTCTCAGCATGGCACTTAATCATCTTTATCAGCAAAAAAAACAGAGGTAAGTCCACTTTCTATTCGCCTTGGTCTATCTTGAGACATATTTTGGGCAAGATTTTATTCTTGTTTAAACTATGTATATATATAGTGACACTATAAATTATATATTTTAATTTTTGTAAAACTTTGAATCATATTTTGCACTTGTAATTTCACTTTGAACCACATTTTAGCAATTGAGGTGGTCATGAAAGGTCGGTTCCACTCGTTAGGATGATATGGCGCTTGGACATGTCACTCACCACATGGGATGCACATTTCTCCGGTACGCCTCCGACGTGGCATATGTAATCCGTCCTGGTCCAGCCTAACCATGCTAGCCTGGTTCTCCGGTGGTTCTCTGGTGATGAACACCACCGCGGGTCACACCCTAACCCGTGCTCTTTTCGCTGCACTTCTACTGCCTATGCTTTTTAAACTAGATGCGGCTAGGGCACAGTGAGACAAAGCGTGCGGGATTAGACTAGACTAGGATGGCCTCCTATGCCATGTCAGAGTTGGAGGCGTACCGGAGAAAGGTGCATCCTATGTGGCGAGAAATATGTCCATGTCCCAGCGCCACATCGCCCTGACATATGGAGCATACCTGTGAGGGCCACCCCAATTGCTAAAATGTGGTTCAAAGTTGTTATATGTGCAAAATTGATAGCTCTTTAGGTGTCCCGATCTTTCGATGAAAACAATATGATTGATTTGGTAGAAATGACTATGACGATTTGACTACATGGTGCAATGATGGTGCACCTTATTAATCATTGAACTAACTCCGTAGGATTATTGACCTTGCCAGAAGTACGATCAACATGAGCACGAGGTTCAATTCCTACAAGCAATCGAAGAACAAGTAAGAACAAGAGAAAGGCGAACGATCGTATTATTGAAGATGTGGTTCCGTAAAGTAGCCTTGACTAGTGGTCATCCGACACAATAATCAAACAATGTACTTTGCACTAAACTAGAACTATTCTTGACAAAACCCGACGAATCTAGTGGCGACCAGGGGTACATGGAAGAACACCCTGCGACAATAAGTTGTTTTAGGTGGTTTAAACCGGTCATATGGGCCACTTTGGCAGCTGACGACTCTCGAATGAATCTACAATTTCTCTAAGTCTTTATTATTTCTTGTAAATGACCGAATCTTCAAATGGTCTTCAAATAGGTGTCTTTGATCTTCATGTTTATGTCATCATGAGGGCTTCAAAGTCCTGAAATCATCACTTATAGGTCCCACATCATGCAACCTTGAATTGCATCTTCTCTTATTGATCTTGATCTCTCTCTTGATCATCTTGATATAAGCTTGGTCAGGAAGTAGTGGTAACCGTTGTTGTATCAATGGAGGTCATGTTCTCATCATCCCCTTTCCTTGAAAACAAAGCCGTCCTCGACCTGGCATAATCTGAAAACCAAGTAACAAACAAAATAATGTGTATGCATTGTATATGTAGATGTCATTTATTTTAATTCCTCTCCATTGTTGCACATTTAACATTGGGTTGCAACAATTATGGTAGCTCATGTTATAAGTACTCAAAATATCTGCACAAGTAACCATGGGCTTGAAAATATATCCATACAAGTGTTGCAACTAACTTTGCAAATATAAGTGAAGCATTGAAAGATAGGGTCAGATTTGTGATGATCTTCCTTAAACCATCCCAACATAACTGAATAATTAAACTAGAATGACTCTCAAATTACTAGGTATAACATACTGAAATTTAGAGCAACTTATTGGTCTAAAATTTAAGAAATCTTGCACCAATTCGTCTCTAGTATTGGAGATTATGTCAAAAGCAACAAGCATTTGCACATCTTTATTTCTCAACTCAGCAATTTTAAGATCATTCAGTTGATCGGCCTATGCACCAAGAACTCATTGTCTATACCATATCTCCAATCAAAGTAAACATATAGCCAGGGATGTTAACATTAGTTAAAGATCTCAAACTTGCTAAACAATTCTATCCATAGCATATGACAAAAACATAAGTTTGCCAAGCATAATAGAACATAAAGAATTAGTAGATGATATTTTTGCGGGAATATCTTCATGTTTAGCTAGCTCTACACATCCTAAATCATAAATAGGTTCTTCACATGGCCCTTTATTAGCAGCAATTAAAATAATGGGTGCGCTCATATCAAAGGAAACATTAATTTCAGCAGGCGATGCACACAGTTCAACAAGTAATCCATTCATTTGATCACATGTAGACTCAATTCAGCAACACCATTTTCTAGAACATGTGTGACCTCAATAGTGGCCAGTTCATTCAGCTCAACACATGATACATTTAATTCATTAGAGAAAATATCAATGGCATGTGGAATGTGGCAATTGGTACCTTTATTATTACCTTGTAGGCTTGACTCATGTGTAGTAGGTACCGTATCATGGGCAGTAGTAGAAGAATCATCCAATGGTGAGCATGACATGAGGTCTTGTATTGGAGTTTGATTCTGTACTTTGCCATGTATTTCACTTTCAACGACACAAGCACGACAAAATAAACCAGTAATGCTACAAGGAACACATCGAAACCAATCCTAGAATGTCAAGATTCAAACCTTTCATAAATTTATCCATGGCAAAGTCCTCATTTTCAGGTATATTACAACATATCAAACAATTTTAAATTTATTATAATAAACTTGTAAGGTGTCTCTACCTTCTAAACGTCATAAGTTTTTAAGCAATTCACTAGCATAGATGGAGGTATAAATCTTTCTCTCATAACTTCCTTCAAAGCAGCCCAAGTGAAGGATATGTTATGTAATGTACACCTCTACCAAATAACAGAAACATCTGTAAGTCCCCAGTAGCAACCCAAACTTCATCATATTCGAGAATTTCATGTTTTTCAAATAATTGTGTTATATCTAATTTCCAAGTAAGATAACCTTTAGGATCATATTTACCATCATAAGCGGGTACGATGAACTTACTGGCAGCACGTGTGTCATGATTTGGTACCTTTAGGCGTGATGAAGTTGCGCCCGTATCAACTTCTAGCTCATACCTTGGTATAGGGTGGGAACCAAAGGTCATACCTCATGAACCTGTCATTGTTAGTAGAAGACAAGAAACAAAATCATAAGTGTAATATTCCTATCAACTATTAGGATGTGTGGACAAGTCTCTCAACATTCAAGCTCTTATAAGTTCTTACAATGCACACAGGTGGCGATCGACAATTGTTGCTGCCAAAGATTAAGTAAAGTAATTGCCAGGTGTAGAGAGGTGGAGCTACGATAGCCTCAAGTGAGTAGCAAGGATAGCAAATGCTCAAAGTAGAGATGTAAATTTGAAAAATGCTCGAAAGAACTAGTCCTAGTTGCTAGACTTAGACTAGAACTTTAACTAGGTCTAGATACCGAAAAGATAGAAGCAAAAGAAGCAATAGAGAAAGCAAAGGTAATTTTTTGAGGTTGCTTTTTTTGCAATGACCTTCTTTATGGCTTCTTATTGTTTCTCTATTTTTTGAATCTTTTATACCTTAGAGAAATACCAAAGTAGCAAATGATCTCAAATAGTAAAAAATAGTGTTCTGCCACAATCCTGCCGAGGCAGCAGACGCGGCAGCAAATTCTTGTTGCTGTAGAAGGCCTATTACAACCCTCAAATATTGGCATAGAACAAACATAATCATGTACCTTTTCATGTTGTGTACCTTTCATGGCGGTAGTCGTGCTTTCCATGATGGCGATGAAGGTACGCTCATCTCAATGTATGGCTCTTCTACCTCTGCTATGTTGCTGGCCTACGACTTGCGAACTCAAAAACCTGTCATGGTTAGTAGAAAAAAAAGAACAAAATCACAAATATAATGTTCCTATCAACTACTTGGATGTGGCTACAAGCCGCTCAACACTCAAGTCAAATCAATATTTTTACAAGTTCTTACCATGCAGTAGGTGGTGACCACCAACCAGCGGTGTAAAGTATCTCCGAAGATTGTATATAGCAATTGCAACAGAACATAAATCTACATGGTGTAGAATAGTGGAGCTTCGGCGACTTTTACGCAAAGTTGAAAAGATGCTTAAAAATACTATTCCTAGTTGCTGGACTTAGACTAGAACGAGAAAAATTTAACTAAACCTAGATACTGAAACAACAGATGTGAAAGAAGCAAGAGAAGATGCAATAAGTATGATTATGAGATTTCTTTTATTATTATTTTTCTTTTTGCAATGGCCTTCTATGTGTCTTATTCTTCTTTTTATAAATTTTTTGAAACTTTAATACCTCAGAAAATACCTAAAGGAGCAAAAGATATCAAAGTAAAAAACAATGCATTACCCCAGCGCTACCATAGCGGTAGAAAACAACAGAAGTCATGCCGCCGCAAAAAAGTGGCGAGAGGCAAAAACTTAAATCGATGGATTCTCCCAAGCCATTAGTAGGATTACGTTGAAATTTTGACCGTAGACTCCTTGATTTATGCCTTATTCTACAAAACTTTTTCAGAATTTTCTGGGCACATTGAATTTGCAGTCCAAATTCGAATTGGAGTTTGAATCCAAATCCAAACCGAGTTCAAAATCAAATTCCTGTCGGAATCTACATGAGAGATCTGTCTAGGGCCCTTCTTAAGGTCACGGAGGAGCCCTTGCGATCAGCCAAGTCCTTGCCCAAGAGATATTTTGATAGAACCGAACCAAAAACGGCAACATATTTTGCACTTTAACTTGAACTCCATGTAATTCTTGGACTTTCCTTTGCAGGGCTTCTCTCCATGTTCTTGCTGATTTTAAGGTTCCAAACACACCCAATCGTCTACTGAGCAAAGATGCAAGTGGTGGGCAATGAGCTAGCGGCAGCAAAGAATAGTGTTTGGTTGCTACGGCAGCAAGAAGCTTGTCGCAGCAAGGCATGGCAGGGAGATGGTGGCAGCGGTGGGTGGTGGTGGTAGTGGAGGATGGCAGGGAGTTCTTTTTCTTTATATTCTACAACAAGAGCTCAAAGGCAACAAAAACAACTTTGATCTTGTAGAATTTTTTTGACTACAAATGAATCTAAACCATCAACTCGACATGATCTATGCAGCAAAAATTCAACAAAGCAAGTACCATGATGAAAATTGCAAGGCTCGGATTGGTCTAGATAGTGGGTAAACTAATCTACTATTTTTTGTAGCTTTTTCCGGACAATAGTACAAATGGATCTAAAACTAGAAAGACTGTAAATTTCTCATCAAGCAACTGTAGCTCTGATACCACTTGATAGAACAATAGGTCTCCCAATCTTTTGATGAGAAAATAACTATCGATTTGCGGAGATGAATTTGATGATCCAACTACATCATACAATGACAATGCACCTTAGCAATCTCTAAACCAACTCCGATAAGTTATTGACGTTGCGGGAAGCATGGCCAACCTGAACACTAGGTTCTAATCCCTGTGAAGAATCGAAGAACAAGCAATAATTGTGATAGAGACACATAAAGTTGTGAATATAGACGAACTATAGATATCAAATATGGGGGCAGGGGGGTTTGACAACGGTCTTGATCTAGTCGGACGACATAAATGAAGTACACGACGAATAACAACTAATGGCTGATTCTAAACTTTAGCAAAACCTAAAACTAAAGATAACATCCTAGGGGATATATAAAGAGAGAAGGTGGCAGCTAGGGGGTGGGCGCACGCCCCTAGGTCGTACAAGGCTCATGGGCTCAAGTGGAGGTGGAGTAGTAGTTTTGAAATCTGCCTGAGAAATAGCCTAGATTTTTTTTTGCAATTGTGGCATGCTCATAAGGAATTTGAAGATGGGGTCGCATCCATTGGATAGTGCACAGCATAATCTTCCCATAGAGTCCAAGATAATCCAAATCAGAGTCCGTATGCCCGAGATATAGACATTTAAAGTCAGTACTGTCTCCGCAAACTGAATCAGAGTCTAGAACCTTTGGAACTTGATCTCTAGCTCTTCTTGTACCAAAGATGACTTGAGAAATCTTCTTGTACAAAACCAATTCATGTGGCGGTCACATGAACTTCATTCCCTCCTCCATTATCACATTCTTTGATCAACATAAATTTGTATCTTGAAATCTTGATGATACCGTTGCTGCCCCATGTCTTATATTGAGCTTGACTTGAGGAAGAACAGTAATGGTTCTATCCGAAGAGGTCATGTCCTCATTATTTGTGCTAAGCTAGAACTATTCTCAACAAAAGCTCATGAATCCAGTGGCAACGAGAGGGTATCTATAGGTGGAAAGACACCCATGGGAAAAAATATGGATTTGCGGCCCCCCTTGCTGAAAAGGATCTATCAGCCACCATTGGCCGACTGCAAGGCGTCTCTACTAGTCACTTGCTGATTGACCTCACTCGGCTAGTGGCTCACCGGTAGCTGCCTCAGGAGGCCCATGGGCGGCCAATTGGGTGCTATCAGCCCATATTAGAAAATTTCATGAACGATATAATTTGATGAAAAAGTTAGCGACGTAAGAAATTGTCGTAAACCCTAGTTTCTTTTCTTTATTTGTACAGTTAGTTGTTAAAAGTAGTATGTTAATGATATTTGAATTCATTTGTTAAGTATAGTGAAATATAGCAATATTAGAAATTCGACGTTAGAAATAGTTGTTAACGTTATAATTCGATGAAAGAGTTATCGAAGTTAGAAAAAGTCAAAAACCTTATAGTTAGGTTATACTTGACCTAGATGTTGTCATCAAGTCACGCCACTCAGCCCCTGGGCTGTGTCTTTGCCCCATCCGACAGAAGAGCGAGAGAGAGAGAGAGAGAGAGAGAGACGGGACGAGATGGGAGGTGGCGACACTGGTGCAGCAGGGCGACAGTGTGGCAAGGCCTGCGGTGGCATGGCCTAAGGAGAGGAGGGAGAGGAGGAGAGAAGAGGAGGAGAGGAGGTCACTACCTCAGGAGACATCAGAACTGACGGGCTCAAAACGGCAATCGCTCACGGGTTCCGAGCCCATCAGTAACCTCCTGTCAGTGGAAGATCTACTTCCACTGATGGGCGGAGGACCCGTCAACAAAAGTGTATTTTTCACTGATGGGTGTATCTTGCCCGTCAGTGAAGAGCCTACCAGTACTGCCCGAGTGGCAGCCTTAGGGGACTTTCACTGATGGGCGGTAAATACCCGCCCGTCAGTGTTGTATGTTCCACTGACGGCTGCATGAAAGTTACCCGTCAGTTACTTTTTTTTAAATAGACAATATGAAGTCATTAGTATTCATATCTGAATATATCAATTAGTATTCATATCTGAATATAGCAATTAGTATCACAAATATTAAGCATATATAGCAATTAATATCACAAATATTAAGTTAAGTTCATTCAAGCTAATTTACAACGAATTAAAATGACAAATAAATGAATTTAACAATGTTTATTCTCACTAGCCCTACTCTACGTCAACAACGCTTGGCTAGTACTTCCAGTGCAGCGGTAAGCGGGTAATTGGAGTCCCGCGTAGAAATCACCGCTTGGCCGAATGACTTCATTATTGATAACATACGCGAAGGTCTTCTGGATGCGGGCAAAGTCCTTCCTCCAGTCGTACTTATCATCGGCTAGGTCGTGTATGAAATTATTGAATTGATCCTGGCTCCATTGCGGGTTGTGGGATATGACGAACGTGTCTATGTGAGCGCAGACGTAGTACCCACAGGTTACGCTACCTTCCGGCTGTTGCCTGCAAGGGAAGTTGAATTTGTGGATCAGCTTTTTGCTCTTGCTTTCTGCTCCTCCCCCTCGCAAGTTGTATTCCCAAAAGGCAGCTTTCAGAACTTCCTTAATTCCTGAGAAGTCCTGCTTGGCACTTTTTTGAGAATCAAAATAGTATATCATTCTGGAAGGCTTGTGGATGACAATGAGGATCCAATGGTCACTGCGTAAAAGGTAATGAATGAATATAAACAGACGGGGATACGTGCTTAAGAAAAGCAAACTAGGGACGGTTGTAAGTAACTTACGGGGGGTTGTAGGGCATGAGTACGTAGTCCTTGTCCTTATGGTATATCAATGACTCAGTGAGGAAATTTATTAGGACCGGCTTCGCTTCTCGTACATAGTAGTCGTTCATGACGTCCGGATCAATTATTCCAAAAGCGCAGTTGGGGAGACGCCTACACTCTTGGGCTTGGTGAAGCGCCCACAGCCTGACGAGCATGGTGTCGAGCCGGAAGAGGTTGAACAAATTAAAGATATCTTCGAAATTGATGTCGAAGGTGTCATGCTGTCTGTCCAGGAAGAAACCGTAATCTTTGGCACCTCGACCTTAAAGTGTAGCTCATAATCATCCCGATTCTGTGAACTCATCATGATTGTGTCATAGAGAAGTTTTATCTGTGCAGACAACCTCTGCACCTCATCATCTGGGAGCAAGGGCTCACCTGCCTCGTACACTACTCGTTGAGGCTTCTTAATAGTTTCGGCAGATGTCTGGAAGGATAAGGCTTTTCTCCTGCTTTCCTTGCTTGCCTCCTTAGCAGCGGTGCCGCCCCGTTTGTGTGCTCTTTTTCTTTTCCTCTCCGGCTCTGGAGAGGAGGCCCTCTTGCCTCCCGTCAACGCTTCGCCCACTGTGGCATTGAGTGTGCTTGGAGATAAGGCCGTCTTTCCTGCTGCCTTCGGGTCATGGTGATGCTTGGAGCGCCTTTCACGGGGCGGTGAGTCCTTCTTGGGTTGCTCCTCCTCCTGGGATGGAGGGATTGTCATGTGTTGCTACTCGGCAAGATAGTCATCCCGATCATCGAACGAAACGGGCGTACGGCACAGGCCGAGTAGAGATGGGCTGGCTCCGATTGATGGAGAGGGGATGGTTGACGTACTAGGAGAGGACACCCCGGGGATAACTATCTGACTCTTCGGCCACAGGATGTAGTACCCCTTGCAATCTCCTAGGTTCGTGACATCCTCTTCAGGGGCGACAGGGACTGCGATGTCACTGAACTCGGCGACGACGCGGTCCACCTGCACCCTCGCCATATGGGAAGGTATAGCAGCATTGTGGCATGTCGCGCCCTCTACTATTGGGAAGACTAGGCCGTGTGCAACCGTCTTCTTCACGCCGGACAAAGGGATAGTGAGGTGGCATTTTGTGGGGCCCTGCATAATAAACAATATGTCGTACCCATTGTTATCCGCATAATGCTGTGAATTAGAGCCCTCAAACAAGTGACTCAAGGTGGAGACGAAGCTTACAGCGATGTCCTCGACGGGACTTGGCGACTCGGGGACGACGTCGGAGGCTGAGGCGCAGCTACTCCATCCAGCAGGATAGGAGCCCTGGTGTCCATGAGGATGCACAGGTGGACGAGATGCATCGCGGGTGTCATAGCCTCTAGACTCTAAGAATTGTTGCGCCGCCAGCTTGCTAGCCTCTTGGGCTGCCCTTATCATCTCTTGCATAAGAGATGTTTGCCTTCCTCTCCTCCTCTAGCGGGCAGCCTCCCGGTCTTGCGGAAAGACTTCGTCCCAGATAGCCCTACTCCCGATCCCTCGGACACGTCCTGTCTTCTCCCTCGTTCCTAGAGCCTTCGAGAGATGGTCTTCCCACCTCTCACTATAGACGGAGTCCTGGGAGCTCTCAGGCTGCTGGGACAGCTGCCTCTGTAAGGTAAACGGCACAAGGTACGGGCCATTAGCGTATTGCAAACACAAAAGTATATTTCAAGAAGACATTGGGTTTAGATTATACCAAACGTTCAAAAACTGCCTGAAGCTCGGGGTCTGTGATAATTGGTGACCCAGTGGCTGGGTCAGAAACTGTGTGCGCCCTCATCCAAATCTTGGCGCGTTCCTGCTCGATATCGGCGAAGGGAACTGGTTTGCCAGCAGCTATCAGCGCGGCGTCCTCTTTGGCCCAGATCGGTCTCTTTCCTGGAACACCTCGGCTGCCAAGGTGGTGGGGGAATTTGTTCTTCGCGCGCAGCTCCTTCCCCCGGTGACTCTTCTCCTTGAATACGTCACTCTTCTTGTCAGCAACGAACTCCTCGCAGTGTTCGAGTTCTATCTTCGGCTATTTAGTTTTAATTGCAGTTTCGAAATCGGTGTCTAGCAGCTTCGTTGCTTTATATCGCCATGTCTTTAGCGCAGCACACATGATGCTGTCGGCTTTCCTCTACACTCTTTCCTTGTCAGCCTCTGGGATAGCATACTTAAAAAATGAAAACCATGTATCAGAACAAGTTTCATTTTACATTTCTACAAAGATAGTGCTAATACTCTCTACCAACAAAATACCAAGATCTACATTATTTTCATTTAGCCATTTATCTTCCCGCTATCAAACGCACAGCAATACAGACAATAAAAAGTGGACCTAGAAGCCAATGATCCAAGAAGAGGAATAGAATAGCAAACTGATTGCATGTATTGGACCAAGAAGCCAATGATCCATCGATCCTAATCAGCCAAGCTAGTGTCAGCGATGCTAGCTTGGTGTCACCCGTGAATCAATAGTGACAAACAAAACTATTGAGAGAGAGGTGGGGATAGAAAGAGAAAGATGGTAGAATGGGATAGAAAAGTTATTTAGGCAGGAGACCAAGAAAAGCGTTTGACCTTAGCGCGCACACCTGCGGCTGTCTAGGAGCAAGTGAGAAGGCTACCATGTGTCTTGCTTCTCCCTCTGATCCAAAAATTCCATTCTTACAATGCACAACAAAAATCCATACGAAACATGAGCTGATCTGGACTGTCAACATCAAATCTTATGAACAAAAGAAATCAACAAATACCATTTGGTTCATAAACATGAACAAAACTTGATGAATCTGACTGCACCGTCATTGATGTTCAGCCTCGTACAAACTGCCACCCGTGCATCTATCTACATGTGTATTAGGACTAAAGAACACACTGGATTTAGCCTCGCTTACTAATTGTTCCAAAGTAGCACAATATGAAACCAGAATATTCGTCAAGCATTCTGCATTGCCATCATCTGCTCTCATTAAGATTAATGAATCATTGGCAAAAGGAAGGTGGCTGACCATAGGAACATTTATATACACTCTCTCACCCACGAGCCTTACCTCCTCTGCACGCAACAATGAACTAGAGAGAGAGAGAGAGACTTGGGGCTTATCCTTCTTCGGGCTTGGACGACGGCGGCGGCGGTTTATCCTTCTTCGGGCTTGGATGACAGCGGCAGCGCTTATCCTTCTTCGGGCTTGGACGACGGCGGCGGCGCGGGGGCTTGAGGCGGCGGCACGGAGAGTCGGGGCGGCAGCGCGGTGGCTCAGAGCGGCGCAGGGGCTCTGGGCGGACGTAGGGTTCGCGGCTGGTTCAAATCAGAATGCGCGAGGACGGCCAAAATTTCGCGAAGTCCCCCTCTATATAGTCCCGGGCGAGCACTACTGACGGGTGTGCAAAAAAAGCCCGTCGGTGGAAGTACTTCTACTGACGGGCAACTGCCCGTCAGTACAAGTAGGTTTCGATCTACCGGACTGCTGTGGCACTTTCACTGACGGGCGAGTTAAGTGTGCCCGTCAGTGAAAGTAGGTTGGCACAGGGCATTGATTTACTTCCACTAACAGGCGCTCCGATGTCGCCTGTCAGTGAAAGTTCTTCCACTGACGGTCCGTGTTTGATTGCCCGTCAGTGGAGTTCTTTTAGGGTTTGATGCTGGTTTTCCTGACTTCCAGGTTTGCGGAGATTTACAGAGTGAAAATAAAGGCTGATTTTAGGGTTTGCGGAGTGGACTTATGGGCTAATTTTCGGGTTTGCGGCGTGGACTAAGAGCATATATGCAACACGTGCCTAGCTATTTCACGAAGTTCCGAACATATATTATATATTAACCGTTCAATTCATTAAAATGATATTATTACATATTGAGGTTCATTCTGAATTGATCGGAAACCTAGATTTCATCGTCTTCAACACGCTTCTCAATAGTACTTCTGAGCTTCTTGCTGGTATACGTCAGACCTTCGTCGTGACTGCGTCTTATGAAGGGGCACGCATCCTGAGAACCTTTGTGCCTCTTGCTCATTCGATCATCAACATCTTCTTCTTCTGTGTCCAGATCATCGAACTGGTCGTAGTCCTCTTCGTCAACTACACCATCAACTTCAACAATACTCATTTTCCCTTTCCTCATGACAACGCGCTTCTTATACTTTGGGTCTGTTATGTAGAACACTTGGGCTAGCTATTTGGCTAATACCCATGGCTCATCTTTGGGACTGATTGATTTGACTTGTCATGACTCCATAGGGATCGGTGGAGGTATCATCATGGTACTGGTGTTCATATCTTCGATTCTGACGTCTTTCACCCATCTGACACGAAACATGGGGATCTTGGTCACGGTGTAGTCAAGTTTCTAGATCGCTTCGATCACGCCGTAGTACCTACACTTCTTGCCATGATGACCAGTTCTAGACTCCTGCGTTACACCACAGTTCTGGTACGTACTGCGCCAGTCTTAAGCCTCGGTGTAGAATGTGTATCCGTTGATATCATACGATTGACGTGTGTGACAACATTCGGACAGTTTCTTCTTCTCCATTTGACGGCTCCCTTTCATACCAATAGTCCTTTAGCCACCCGGAGAACTTTGCATTATGCTCTCTCGTGAGCGCAGCTGTGCCCTTTTTCAGATTCACTTCATGCAACTGTTTCATGTGGATCTGAATATAAGGCTGTACCACAGCCAAGTGTTGTAACACCACAAAATGTGCTCTGTTGTAGTCATCTGATCTTTTCGATCGATACACATGTAAACTTTTATGCCCAATTGCACCTTTACCGTCGAGCCTGCCTGTGTGCCGCAAAACTGAAACACCTATAGGTTTTTTATCACGCATGTAATCCATGCAGAACTCGACGCCCTCTTCGGTAGTATAGCCTTGGATGATGCTACCTTCCGGATGTGCTCTATTACGAATGTAGCGCTTGATAACCCTGTTGTACCTTTCAAACGGGTACATGTTGTGCAAAAACATGGGACCGAGGTCCAGTATCTCCGGGACGATATGGATCATGAGATGTACCATGACATCGAAGAATGCTGGAGGGAAATACATCTCAAGTTCGCATAGTATGAC
The DNA here is from genome assembly GCA_019208055.1 of Stipa capillata. Lineage (NCBI taxonomy): Eukaryota > Viridiplantae > Streptophyta > Magnoliopsida > Poales > Poaceae > Stipa > Stipa capillata. The sequence continues at coordinate 66,568 of JAGXJF010001942.1, read as the reverse complement.
AGTGATCTTGGCCTTCAGTTTCAGGCAGCGTTGCACCGTGATTGACTTCTGACAGATAGTGTTGAAGAAGTTACAAAGATCCGTGATCGTCTTGCGGACACCTGGCTCCATGATACCTCTAATTGCGACAGGCAGTATCTGTGTGATCATCACGTGGCAGTCATGAGACTTCATGCCAATCAGTCGGTGAGTCTTCATGTCAACAAGTTTTCGGATGTTTGTGGAGTAACCCAAAGAAACTTTGACACCATAGAGGCATTCGCAAAGGCTATGGAGCTCGTCTTTACTCAGTGTAGCAGGTAGAAGGCAGCTGGTCTTGACTCTGATACCATTCTTCCCCGTCTTGGTCATTTCTCTGGTTGCCCACAGCTCAGGTCTTATATTCATGTGTTGCATGTCTGCTCGTGCCTTTGGCCCATCTTTTGTCTTGTCCGGAATGTTGAACAAGAGACCAAGCAAGCTGTCGCAGATATTTTTCTCGATATGCATTACATCAATGCTGTGATGTGTGTCTAGGTGAGGCTAGTAAGGCAATTCCCAGAAAACAGATTTTCTTTTCCAGACGCGCTTTACCGGCGGTTGTTTCTTTCCTTTTCCTGGCTCAACTTTGTCCATTTCATTCAAGAGATCATAGATTTCTTGTCTGGTCTTCTCGCGAGGCTTTGGACGGATTTCTTTTGTTCCGTTGAACCTTTCTGTGTCCTCTCTCCATGGGTCATTCATGGTCAGCCACCTTCGGTGTCCCATGAACACGATTTTTCTAGAGCCCTCTAAGAAAACACTTGTGGTTTCCTCCATGCACTTAACACATGCTTCGTATCCTTTGGTGCACTGACACGCGTTGTTCCCGTACGCCAGATAATCTTGCACCGTTGTGAACAACAGGCCTTTCAGAGTGAAGAACTCTTCTCTGTCCGCGTCCCAGACCTGAGCCCCTTCTTCCCACAGCATACTAGTTCGTCCTTCAGTAGTTGTTGATACACGTTATGATCCATTCCAGGTTGTTTTGGCCCTTGAATGAGAATAGATAGGTGCATGTACTTTTTCTTCATGCACAATCATGGAGGGAGGTTGTAGATCCAAAGAACCACGGGCCATGTGCTGTGTCTGCTGCTCATATTGCCGAATGGATTAATTCCGTCCGTACTCATACCAAACCTGATATTCCTCAGATCACTACTATTTTATCTGGGTATTCGGCGTTGATTGCCCTCCACTGATAAGCATCAGCTAGGTGTCTCAACACCCCGTCCTTTCTTCGCCCCTCTTCGTGCCAACACATCAGCTTTGCCTCCTTCTTGTTACCGAATAAACGCTTCAAACATGGGAGGACTAGGAGGTACCATACAACCTTTGCAGGAGCACCACTCGTCACTTCTTCCTCATCATCGTCTTGGTGTTTGCCCCACTTATATCGAGATGTGTTGTGCACCGGACATTTGTGCAGCTCTCTATACTCCTTGCGATAAATAATGCAGTCATTCCAACAAGCATGGAGTCTCTCTACATCCAATCTAAGGGGGCAGACCACCTTCTTGGCTTCCTCGGTGCTCGTAGGCAACACGTTCTCCTTTGGAAAAACCGTCGCAAGGTAAGCCAGTGTCTCATCGAAGCTTGCATCCGGACAGTTGTGGGCTGCCTTGATCCTTAGAAGTTCTAGCGTGATTGACAGACGCGTGTGCTCAGGATCGCAGCTGCGATACAGTGGTTTTGTCGAGTCTTCCATCAATGTCGCAAACTTTGCGACCTCTCTTTCATCGTTGGGGTCTTCGACCACCTAGTCCGCCATGTGACTATCCCTCAACATTTCAGCCAAATTGTTCCCCACCTCTGTCGTCAAGTCATCCCTACATTCAAAAATATGGTCTTCATCTTCTTCTGCGTCATCATGTATGTACTCTTCCTCTAAACATTCAGGAGTAGCTACATTTTCCGCCTCCTCACCATGACTAGTCCACCATGTATAACCTTCCATGAAACCTCGAGTCAACATGTGTAGCTGCAATATGCCTCTCTCCTTGAACATTATCGTGTTCTTGCATCCACAACACGGACAACACATCTTGTTCGCACCATTTTTCTCCCTATCTTCCTCGGCCACATCTAGAAACCCATTCAAAGTATCGAGGAAACTCTGTGTTGCCCTTTCGCCGTACATCCAACTTCGATCCATCGATCCCTACAATGACAAACTAATTGATTATAATCAAAATTAACAAAATAATCACAAAATTAGTTCTCTTCTTTCATGTACTATATCGTACCAAAGAGAGCTCGCTAGCGCCATCAAGGATTGGACTCAAGAACCTTCCGAGTAGGGTAAGGAAAGAGAGGAGGGGAGGAGGAAAGACAAGAAAAAATGGGTGGAGAGGAGGAGGGAGGGTTAAAAGAGATCTAGATTTAGATTGTATATCTAGGAGGAGGAGTGAGGGAGGAGGGGAGGGGGAAGAGAGGGAAAAAGGGGTGGAGAGGAGGAGGGAGAGGATTGAGAGAGATCTAGATCTAGATTGTAGTAGATCTAGAGGGAGAAGGGAGGGAGGAGAACCAGCATGGCGGCCGCGCAGTATTGGGAGGCGCCCACAGCTGGTCGTGTGAGGCGCGCGAGCTCAATGGCCAACTAGGGGCGCCTCCACAGATAATATAGGTGCAGAGTAATCACTGACGGGCACACAAAGAAGCCAGTTAGTGATAAGTATGCCCTCGAAGGCATACCTGCAGCAACTTTACGCTGACGGGCCAAGGTTGAGCTGTCAGTGTAAATACTGTGCTCACTGACGGGCAATTTGTGGAGTGCCTGTCAGTGAAGGTTCGCGTCAGTAGAGAGGCCAAGTTTCTCCTCTCCGCCAACTTCTACTGACGGGCACAATAAGGGCCCGTCAGTAGAAGTTGGCTGCCTCGCCTTCTGCATCACAAGTACTGACGGGCCCTAAATCGCCCATCAGTGTTTCCTCTAGTCAGTGACGGGCAACCTCTTGCCCGTCAGTGATGGTCATGTAGAAGAAGTGTTTCTGAGGTAGTGGGTGCATGCGCGAGGTAAACCCTATTCTAAAACCTAATTTTTTAATTTGTATAGTTAGTTGTTAAAATTAGTATGTTAAGTATATTGAAATAGTTGGCAATATTAGAAATTCGAGGTTAGAAATAGTCATGAACGTTGTAATTCGATGAAAGAGTTAGCGAAGTTAGAAAAAGTCATAAACCTTATAGTTAGGTTATACTTGACCTAGATTTAAAATATTGTGTTTCCAAATACTCCAAAACATATATATAATTATGAAGCGGGAGATTTTAAGCATCGTAGACTTTGAACCTAGATTTAGCGTGGCATCGTAAATTTGTTGACAATGATATTACGAATGACAGGAATGTAGGAAGTAGTGAAATTCAAGGATGGTCCTAGAGAAGTTAGGACAAACCTGTCTGGGGTTGATCTTAGTGCCTTCAGATATACTGAATTGCCACTGGAAAATGCGGAGGTGCTAAATGCTAGAGAAGTGAAAGATTGGTTCACAAGTAGCTTCACTCTTGATAAAAAGTATAGTGTCAGCATTCAAGAACTGCTTTATCATATCTTGCACTGGGATTTGATGTCTAGTGAAAGAAAGAAGGATTGGAGTTCTTGGCTAAGGGTGTTCAGGCCTCATAAGGATGATCTAGTCACATTGGTGTAGACTATTATGAAGAATTCAACTAGGGCACATTGCAAAGATACGAAATAGGTCAGAGTAGTGCACTGGCCCTAAGAAGAGGAGGCTACCCCGACGCAGTACACTACAAAGTGCAGTGCTAATTGTTGTCCTTGCATTCTTCATGGTCATGTGCCGATGTATGAAGTGAGCTGGGTTGTCACTAGAGTAGTGGCACGTAAATGTGTTAGATTCAATGTCCTCACGGAGCACCGTGACTTGACTACAAGCTTAGTTGCAAGACTAATGTTTGTTGAGATAGTGGAAAAGAAGGATATGGAAGCAAAGCATATTCAAGTAGCAATAAAGTACAAGTACCAGCTCACAATCAGCTATGAAAAGGCATGGAGGGCTAAGTAGAAGGCCATGGAGATGTGATTTGAGAATTTTAAAGATTTGTATCACAACCTGCCTTACCTACTATGGAAACTACAAGCGAGGAACCCGGGCACTTACGTTGACATCAAGTATACCTTGTCTATTGAGTCGCCGGGACTTAAAGAGATGAACCAGACTTTTTCTCCTTTGGGGTATGCATTGAAGCATTCAATCATTGTTGGCCTATGCTATGTGTTGATGGTACCTTTCTGACAGTAAGTACAAGGAACAAATCATGACTGCTATCAGTGTGGACACTAACAACAAAATTCTTCCACTAGCTTTCGCATTCTTTTAGGTTGAGAACTACGCAAGCTATCTATGGTGTTGTGAAAAACCAACCCAACGCCGACATACTCCATGACCGGCATCCCAGAATATTGAAGGCTGTGAAGACTCTAACAAATCCTAAAGCAGATGAGCTTGAACCCTGTGTTGACATGCAAAGTCGTTGGTGCATTCATCATCTAGGGGCTAATTTCTACCGGTAGTTCAGAAACAAGCATCTTATGAATCTATTTAAGAAGCTTTGCTAGTAGAATTAGCAAAAGAAATTTGATATCTTATGGGGTAAGCTAGATGAATTTATGAAAAAAGGAGCTAACTTAGCAGAGACAGAAAGCTACGGCAATGCTAGTATAAGGATGATCTAGTCACATTGGTGTAGACTATTATGAAGAATTCAACTAGGGCACATTGCAGAGATACGAAATAGGTCAGAGTAGTGCACTGGCCCTAAGAAGAGGAGGCTACCCCGACGCAGTACACTGCAAAGTGCAGTGCTAATGGTTGTCCTTGCATTCTTCATGGTCATGTGCCGATGTATGAAGTGAGCTGGGTTGTCACTAGAGTAGTGGCACATAAATGTGTTAGATTCAATGTCCTCACGGAGCACCGTGACTTGACTACAAGCTTAGTTGCAAGACTAATGTTTGTTGAGATAGTGGAAAAGAAGGATATGGAAGCAAAGCATATTCAAGTAGCAATAAAGTACAAGTACCAGCTCACAATCAGCTATGAAAAGGCATTGAGGGCTAAGTAGAAGGCCATGGAGATGTGATTTGAGAATTTTAAAGATTTGTATCACAACTTACCTTACCTACTATGGAAACTACAAGCGAGGAACCCGGGCACTTACGTTGACATCAAGTACACCTTGTCTATTGAGTCGCCGGGACTTAAAGAGATGAACCAGACTTTTTCTCCTTTGGGGTATGCATTGAAGCATTCAATCATTGTTGGCCTATGCTATGTGTTGATGGTACCTTTCTGACAGCAAGTACATGGAACAAATCATGACTGCTATCAGTGTGGACACTAACAACAAAATTCTTCCACTAGCTTTCGCATTCTTTTAGGTTAAGAACTACGCAAGCTATCTATGGTGTTGTGAAAAACCAACCCAACGCCGACATACTCCATGACTGGCATCCCGGAATATTGAAGGCTGTGAAGACTAACAAATCCTAAAGCAGATGAGCTTGAACCCTGTGTTGACATGCAAAGTCGTTGGTGCATTCATCATCTAGGGGCTAATTTCTACCGGCAGTTCAGAAACAAGCATCTTATGAATCTATTTAAGAAGCTTTGCTAGTAGAATTAGCAAAAGAAATTTGATATCTTTTGGGGTAAGCTAGATGAATTTATGAAAAAAGGAGCTAACTTAGCAGAGACAGAAAGCTACGGCAATGCTAGTATCAACGCAGGAGGAGACAAAAGAACTTTGCGCTCTGCCAGGTATTAACCTGCCTGGTGTGAAGAGGAAGAAGGCTGGACGGATCAAGACCTTCTCTGAGTGGATCGAGAATGAGCCAAAGGAGAAGTGGTCATTGCTCTTTGACACTCATGGCGCAAGGTATGATATCGTGACAACCAACCTCGTGAAGGTATACAATTGGGTACTGCAGGGACAGCACGGTTTACCCTTGTTGCTATCATAGAGGGTGTGCTTCCTAGGATAATTAGGTACTTTTAACAGAGGTATCAGTTTGTTGTGTTGCATATGAGTAGCTTTACTAAAAAGCATTTCTTCACGAAGATCATGCAGTACATGGAGAAGATAGAAAAGGGGAAGATGCACACCATCATAAGAGTTGGCAACATGCAACAGAGGTACGATGTATGACTTAGGGATAAAACTGTTTTGGAATTACAAACGAGGTTCGGACATTTGAGGTTGCTTTTGGAGCCGAAGAAAATCCCTCTTGCAAGTTACATGCAGTAAGCCTTTCCTTATACGCAAGCCATGCTCCCATGTGCTTGTGGCTCGTGGGCAAATTGTGATGGAGTCCACGTCATTCATGTCAAAGTACTATCTAAAAGAGGCTGTTGTTGCTACGTAGAGTGGTGAAATAACGGGATTTCTTGTCGTTGACAACTACACGAAGGTTAATGAGGACCAGAGGGAATATATCCCACACTGAAGTCTTCTACATGATAAAAAGGGTTGCCGCAAAGCCCGTCATTTTTGTAACGACATGAATGAGTCAGAGGTTGGTGGGCCTACTAGAAAATGCTTGTAATGTGCCCGCTACGAGCATAGGAAGAAGCATTGCCCAAAGTTAAAACCCACATGTAGCTACAGGTGATCCCACCGCGAGTTAGTCAACACCTACATCTATTGGAGGTGCCTAAGGGTGTGGAATAGGGCACGAAAACATCGAACATGGTTCTGGTGACGCAATATAAGAAGTGGGATGAAATAAATGTACTAGGATGAAATATTTGTACTTAATTCATATTATGTTTGAACTAGTTTGTAATAGATGCAATATATCTTTATTACGTCTGATCTGGTTTATAATATTTGTACTTTATCCTTCATAGGCCTAAACTATTTTGTAATATAACTATTATTTACTAATTATGTCTCAACTGGTTTGTAATATTACTTATTGTTCGACATTTGACTTCTTTCATATTATCTTGAGGCTTGTTTGTATTTCATATTATGTAATTTGTTGATTGTTTATGTGATTTGTATAACTACATTATATATCTGACATGTGCTAGTGGTTTTTTGTGTATATCAATCATGCATGTATGGTGATAGGTATGTATGTTCATTAATGTAAATTGGCTTACCATTCTATTGCCTAACATGTGTGCACTATCACAGGTTGGGATGGGTGGGTCTACTACCACTGCCACGGATGGTTGAGCATACTGACAAGGACTACCAGTCTCTAGTTAAGAGGAAGGAGATCAACTCACAGAGGTAGCGAGAAGTCCAGGCGTTTTCCTTTCGACAAGTCATTGCTAACATGCCTAGTTGATCGATGGAGACCCAAGACCCACACTTTTCACTTCCCCTGGGGTGAGATGGCACCGACACTGCAGGATGTGTCTTACTTGCTTGGCCTCCCGCTATCTGGGGCAGTAGTAGGACCCTTGGAGGCTGTACCTACTTGGCAGGTGGATATCCTACAGCAGTTCACGAGAGTTCATTCAGACATCATGGCTTTTGACGAGCGAGAGAGGCACGGCCCTAAGTGGGCATGGTACCGACAGTTCGTTTAGTGAAAATGGTTTGCTTTACACGTTGTTATTGTAGTATTCTTTTACTCGTTTCTAACCTACTCTACATTACATAGCTCGATGAGCTTGGTTGGCCAGGCCAACAGCTGACGGATACCCAGATCATTTGTTTCTTGGAGGCATACGTCATATGGCTTTTCGGCTACGTGATGTTCACTAGGACTCATGGTGACACTGTTGATGCCCGCTACATCGAGCTTGCGAGAAAGATCATAGATGCACAGGACCCGAATGACAGAGTACCTAGGAGTTGGGGATTTGCCATCCTTAGCTGTACTACGCGTGCCTTGTGTACGCTTGCACGAGGACCACCCCGTCAAGCCATCGTTGGTCGGGTGCCTGCTTCTGCTTCAGGTTAGTTGTTAAAATAAGTATGTCAATGATATTGAAATTAATATGTTACCTATATTGATCAAGTATATAATTCGATGAAATAGTTAGGGATGTTAGAAATAGTCGTAAACCCTAATTTTTTTTATCTTTATTTGTATAGTTAGTTGTTAAAATTAGTATGTTAGTGATATTTATATTACCTAGTGTTAAAATTAGTATGTTAGTGATACTTATATTACTTAGTGATATTTAAAATTAGTATGTTAGCAATATTTATATTAGTATGTAGTTACGTTGAAATAGTTAACGATATTTTTTCTGCTCCAGGTGTGGTCGTACGACCCTTTCCCTATAGGGTGACCTTTTGTGGACACCAACGAGCCGTACGGGCTTGACTTATACCATACCAACCCCCTTGGAGGTCCTACTTTCATATCTCAGTGGACACGACATCGGATTAATTATTCTAAAATCAATATCACTTTTCGTCATATCTATATGAATGTTACTAATTATCATTGTTAGCGTCATGTTACAGCCACAATTCGCGCCTTCACAGCTCAGGAATTGCTACCTCGCATTCATGGAGTAGTTCGACACGTGCCGCACGAGAAGGTCACATGGAAACCATAAAATGAGGAGCCTTTACTTTGTCGTGCTCCTCGCAGCCTTTCTCCTTTGTGCACCAGGGACGAGGCGTACTAGATGACGAGGAAGAAGGTTGTCTTCGACATATTTCTTGAGGACTATATTGTGCGTTGTGTGATGTGACAATTCAGCAGACACCAAGATGGTCGTCCGGCGCCTGCAGTTTGTGTCGATCGTTCGACATATGGGTACGTCTGATTATCCTTTGAATTACAATTTTCGCGATCTTACTTATCTGTAAATAACTTTGCCAATTTACCTTCTGCAGGTGGACTCGTAAGGGGGGATCTATCAGGGCACAGGAGTGGGCACAGCACTTGCACCAGTACGTGCATGGTTGGGGAGAAGCTACGATAGACCGTTGGTAGGAGGTTAGGGCCTTCGACCCTTAGGCCCATCAGGCTTACGTCCCACATGCTCTCTAAAATAGAGTTTTCATAGTTCATACGACGCTTAACTTTTATTTCACATAAGTTCAGTGGGTAGGTCTCAAGGGGGGAGGAGGTTCTCACGGCCCATCTCAATACTTAATCAACACTAATTTTAACCCCGCCGATAGTTCTGCGCTAGGATGTGGTTTTCTTGCTCCCTCGTCACAACCGCCACCCAAGCAGGACACCCAGCCTACACCTCCTCAGCCAAATGAGTCCTTGTAGGGTAGAGGACACCTTACGATGGTCCTGCATGATCCTCTGACATTCTCGGACTTTCACAAGAGGTCACAGAGGGTGGTGCATCGAGGCGGTGGATAGGGAGGCCGATGAAGACCTAACTAGGGAAACGAGCAGGATGTATGAGTAGAGTAGACAATCAGCATTTCCTTTTTCATATTATGTATCTTAGTTGTACTTGATTCCATAAAAGACTAAGTCTCTTCAATGCAAATCTAAAGTTCCATACATTAAAATCACTTAACAAGGAGCAACAATATGATAGAAGAACCATCCGAAATTACAACCATAACACCAAAAAACTTCACACAAGACACATATTACTACTCAAGGCATTAGGGGTATTCGCCCTTCTGCATATAATCTACGTGAGCTTCTTCTCCTTCTCCCTTTGTGTGACGCGCCACCTCGCACTACTCGCCCTCTCTGCCTCACATGCCTCCGCAGCTTGACGTTTCGCGTCCTTCTTTTCGTTGTGTCGCGCCTCCTGCCAACGCTTTCGCTTCTCCTCCTGCTTTGCCTCATACGTGCACCTCTCAGAGAAATCTAGCTCCACAACATCTCACGTCCAAGTTGTTCCTCATTATCTTTTGATTAGGTATTGTCTAGCCATTGTATATAGTCACAGATAGGTGGGGGAGACTGCAAGCAAGTTTAGTTAGCATTCATGACGTGACAAAGATGTGCATCATGTTAGAAATGCCGGTATGTGCGAGTTTTACCCACGGACAACAGTCGTACACGCCAACCTTTGCTGCCTCTTTATCATAGTTAGCAGACATGAAGAACCTTCTTCCTAAGGTGTACGACATGTCTTCGAACTTCACAAGTCTGCAGGGATCATGGCACCATCAAAGCGGATCCTCGAAACCTTCAAGCACAGAAGCTCTCACCTTCTCCTGTGTCATGCCATCACAACCAAATAAAGTCATTCCTATCATATTGTAGTATTAACATACTTATTATTTCCATAAAACTAAATAAAATAAAAACACAAAGATTTACCTCACGTGCTACGAGGGACCCGGTATTCTAATCCGATTCAAGGGATTCACAACAAGTGAAGACGGTGACCATAGCCGCTACCTGCGACGGTCTATGGCCCACCCCCGCTCCATGCGACATGCATACGACGCAATGTGTATGACTCACCACGGCCTGATTGGAGGATCACGATTCCAAACACATACACCTCACGCGTATGACTCGCTTTGGCAATGGACCGTACTTTCATTTTGCATTCCACATGAACCGAAGTAGAATAACAAATACCTCCATATGCACCCAACCACACTCCCAATTTCAACATACACGCATGATAGACGGGAGGTGGGGGCATATGTTGGACAGCAAGTATATCATCACACGAACCATTACGATACGATAATACTACTAGCTGTCCACGTTGTGAACTATTCGGTTTACATCATTCGGTGATAACCGGAAACATATCCAAATCTGAAATAGTTAAACATCAGTGGAAGAAAGTTAAATGAGTCCCACAGCGGCGCATCAACCGCTGTCCCAAAAGCCAACAAAATCCCATGAGTCGATAGCCAACCAAGAAAACCAAGTAACTAGGCATCATCGAAGTAATCCTCGACCACTGGCTCACCTGCAATGATCTAGGAATATCCTAGGTGAGTACAAAGGTACTCGCAAGACTTATTCGTGCTTGATTAAATGTCCTACACATGGATTCACTACGATAGCAAATAAACATGGTGCATTCCAAGTTGACAAGACGTAAGTAAACCACATGGCATTGACAACATTATAGGAAGAAAGTATAACAAGTAACGTGCAACTCACATTGCATACTAACCAAAGTACAACATGAAGGCATCAATCATGATATTCCAAATTCATTTGGGACAGCCCACACTCCCCATTATTCATCAATTCATCACATATCATGTCCAGTCTATCTCTCGAACCGTTACCGGCAATACATCCCCATGGGAATAACGAGCGCTCTCCACTCGGAGGTAGCTAATCTCCCAGTGACCGAGACTCACCATCAGATAAACCCATAGCAGAGATTCCGGTAACGTTCACGCGGTGATAAGGGAAGTAACACGATGAAGTCACCTCAGGTTGGTATAGCGACAAAAACCACTTCATTCACCGGGGTCGCTCCTATAGCTACCCCCCTTCGACTCTCACATCTCACTTAAGCAATTCAAGTTGATGGGGCTTCCAATTAATTTTTCAGCTACAACGAGATATGACATACCACAAACCTAACATGCTAGTTTAACGAGTTACGACCACAAGTGCATATAGACAAGCATACGAATAACGATAATAAAGTGCAACAAGCTCTGCTTGCCTTGCTCACAAGGTTCCTGATCTTGAGTGGAGTCGAGAGTCTGGTGGTCTCCTTCTTCGAGCTCTATTGCAAACAATACGAAGCACCGGAAACAAACGATAAAAGAACACAATGAGGTTCGGCATGAATGCATGATGAGGTATGCTAGATATGCAATTCTAAGGTGACTTATGCATGTTCGAATCCTACTGCAACAAGAGTTTCTAAAGTTGAAGTTGTCGAAATCGAGTCATTGCCCTAACCATGCATGCTTGATAAATTAAGCCCAGCTTCGAGTTAGGGTCGAAGGTAATTATTCATGATGGATGGGTAGGTTCTGAAAATGTTTATATCATGACAATACTCTGAGATACGATTCTATCGTGACTGGAATCATTCAAATCGGAGCTATAACCATCTAGTTACGACCTATCGAAGAACGGTGCTCGGCAGGGACAATTAATTCGTATTCAATTGGGCCTGAAATGTAATTGCAATATTGAAATTTTGTTTCAACAGATTGTAGGAAATTTCATGAGGTTTCCGAATATATGTCCCAATCGGAGTTACGGATCAAAAGTTACGCCCGTTTAAAAATCATCGGAAAAATTGAGTTAAACCCTAATTCTTTTTTGGGATTATTTCTTTTCTCAAAAACCTAAATGCTAAACCCACCGAAAACCTACCCTACCCTAGCCTCGGGCCCGACTGCCATGGGGACCCAATCGGCAGCCGGTGCTGGGCTCGGCAGCCAACCGGGGCCTGCCGCGTGTTCTTCCCTCTCTCCCTCTCAGTGAGCTCGCCGGAGTGGGGATGCTCGGGTGGTGGGGTCTCGCCGGACCTTCACCGGAGATGGCCCGGGTGGTGGCTGGGCACGGCTAGGCCGGGAGAAAGGGGTGGGAGCACCGGGAGCTCACCCCGAATGCGATGAGCGGGCGCAGGGAGGCTGCGGTGGTCGGGACGAGGCGCACGACGGCGAAGGGCAGCAGGGAGCTTCGGGTGACACCGACGAGGGGCTTCCAGGTGCCGATCTGCAAAACAGAGGAGGGGAAAAGGTTAGGGAGGAGTTGGGGAAGCTCGGGACAAGATGATGGAGCCGGACGAGCACCCGAGTGGTGGGACGAGCTCACCGGAGCCGTGGTCGGAGACAAGGAAGACGGTGGCGCGGGGAGAAAAGGGCACCGGAGAAGCTAGGGGAGGGGAGCTAGGGTTCGGACAAGTGGAGAGGAGGAGCGGCCGGTCCGAACCGGCTTTAAATGGGAGGGCGCGGCGTGGTCGGAACGGGGTGGCCGGGGGCAGTGCCGCCCACCACCGCCTACCGTGGCGAGGACATGGCGGCGGGGTCCCGACAGGTGGGCCCCACGCGTCGGGTGAGAGGGGGAAGGCGCAAAGCACCGGTGGCGCCTTCCCTTGGTGAAGGCGGAAAACCAGAGAGGGGAAGGCGGGTTTTGGGGCTGGCGGGGGTTTAGCGGGCCGGCCTGTGGGCTTGGCCGAATGGGCCTCGGCCCGGTTCCCTTGTCCTTTTCCATTTTATTTTTCTATTTTCTTTTAAATCCTAGACAACACTTAATTTATTCAAAAGAGCACACAAACGAGCTCCAAATAAATTGAAATTTTTACAGGAGGTGTATAGTTAAGTTAGAACCTACCCTAAAATTTTGAAACTATTTGGAGTTAGTTTGACCAGAATTGGAATTCAAATTCAAATTTGACCTAAAATGGGTTTGAACTGCAACTGGGTCTTAAAATATTCCAAAAATTCTAGAAATCTAGATGTAGCTAGGATACTTATTTTCATGGCCATTTACAAACTTTGATGACTTTTCAACTACAGGAATATTGCCTAACCGGTTAACCCTAGTTCTGCCATTTTAATGATTCGAATGCGAATTGCTCCCTTTGAGCTAGCAAAACCTAACATGAGTGAATGGAAAGCGGGAGAGGGACATTTGGGGTATCATTGATCTCCTTCACCTCTATTGCTAACATTGCTATTTGATAATTCAAATAAGTTGATTGGTGTTTGTAAAATTATCCACCGAGGATGAGATATGTACTTATTCTATAAAATAAAATCTTAGCACATTTAAGTTTAAACAAGGTGTGGGTGCGGGGATGATGGCATGCATGCGAGATGAATGCAAAACCCTAATCGAGAGAAGTGGGTATTACAAGACCTACCCCCTTAAAAAGATCTTGACCCGAGATCTCTAACGGTCGGCAAACAAGGATGAAAACTCAGTCTTGAGCCAATCTTCACGTTTCCATGTAGCTTCACCTTCAGTATGGTTGCTCCACTGAACCTTGAAGAACTTGATGGTACGGTTCCGGGTTTTACGCTCAGTCTCATCGAGAATGCACACCGGGTGTTCTCGATAAGTGAGGTCTTCCTGCAGTTCTTCCATTTCGGGGTTGGTCTTCCTTTCGGGGACACGATGACAAGCTTTCAGCTGGGACACATGGAAGACGTCATGCAACTGGGACAGTGAGGGAGGCAACTCCAATTGGTATGCCATGGTCCCTCGTTTGGCTAGAATTCGGTACGGACCGATATAGCGAGGAGCTAGCTTTCCTTTTATTCCAAAATGACGGACACCTTTGAATGGTGTAACCCTGAGATACACATTGTCTCAAACTTGGAATGTAACTTCTCGACGGTGTGGATCGGCATAACTCTTCTGTCTCGATTGGGCTTCTCGAAGACGTTCTCGAATAAGACGAACTTGAGCTTCTGCCTCCTTAATTGCATCTAGTCCAAAGAAACTGTCGCTCACTGGTCTCGGACCAGTTTAGAGGAGTCCTACATCTTCTTCCGTAGAGTACTTCGAACGGTGCCATACCAAGGCTAGCTTGGTAACTATTGTTGTAGGCGAACTCCGCATACGGCAAATACTTCTCCCAATTGGAACCAAAAGTGAGAGCACAGGATCTTAACATGTCTTCAAGAATTTGGTTTGTCCTCTCAACTTGGCCTCCGGTTTGAGGATGGAAAGCTGTGCTAAAAGATAACAAAGTCCCCATAGCCTCATGCAAACACTTCCAATACCGGTTGGTAAACTAGGTGCCTCGATCCGAAACAATCCTTGCGGGGACACCATGGAGGCAAACGATTCGGGCAATATATAACTCCGCTAATTGACTCACCTTATGAATGGTCTTGACGGGGATGAAATGAGCTACCTTGGAGAGGCGATCCACAATTACCCATATTGCATCGTTGCCCTTCGGAGATTTCGGTAAACCTACCACGAAATCCATGCCAATTTCTTCCCATTTCCACTCGGGAATAGGGAGTGGTTGAAGCATGCCCGCTGGTCTCTGATGCTCGGCTTTCACACGACGACACACGTCGCATTCGGCAACAAATCGGGCAATCTCCTGCTTCATTCGGGTCCACCAAAATCGGCGGCGAATGTCCTGGTACATCTTTGTACTACCGGGATAAATGGACAGCGGGGAGTTATGCGCTTCGTGCAGGATCAAATCCTTTAGTTGCTAGTCCTTAGGCACCACAAGTCGTTTCCTGAACCAAAGAGTTCCATGCTCATCTTCGGTGAAACAAGTGGTGGTACCATTCTTCACCTTCTCTCTTATCTTCCGTATACCGACATTCTGTGCTTGTGCAGCCTTGATTTGATCTTCCAAGGATGGTTTTACCTCTAAGAAGGCGAGAGAACCTTGCTCAACCATCTCAAGATTGAGCCGCTGAAACTCCGCGTGAAGTGGGGGTTGATGCTCAAGAATTGTTGCATTATTGCAATAAGCTTTCCGACTAAGTGCGTCAGCGACGACATTAGCTTTGCCGGGGGTGTAATTTAAACCCAAATCATAATCCTTAATGAGCTCAAGCCATCTCCGTTGCCAAAGGTTCAGATCTGGTTGAGTGAATAAATACTTCAAACTCTTATGATCCGAAAAGATTACGCAACGGTTACCGATGAGGTAATGTCACCAAATTTTAAGAGCGTGAACCACGGCTGCTAACTCCAGGTCATGAGTGGGATAATTTACCTCATGGGGACGCAATTGGCATGAAGCATAAGCTACCACGCGACCTTCTTGCATGAGGACACAACCCAACCCATTCTGAGAAGCATCGCAATAGACTTCGAAGCTCTTGTGGATATCCAGGAGGATAAGCACTGGGGCTGAGGTTAACTTCTTCTTGAGCTCTTGGAAACTCTCTTCACACTTATCAGACCATGCAAACCTCTTGTCCTTCTTCAACAACTCTGTCATTGGCTTCGCTATGGAAGAGAAACCTTCGATGAACTGACGGTAATAACCGGCCAATCCCAGAAAACTGCGGATTTGGGTAACTGACTTAAGTTGCTTCCATTCTTGGACGGCCTGCACCTTGCTCAGGTCTATCGCAACACCTTCAGCTGAGAGCACATGACCCAAGAATTCCACTTGATGCTTCCAAAACTCGCACTTTGAGAATTTTGCATAGAGACGATGCTCACGGAGCTTGTCGAGCACCATTCTCAAGTGGTCTTCATGCTCCGGTTCAGATTTGGAGTAGACGAGGATATCATCGATAAAGATGACAACAAATCAATCAAGATACTCCATGAATACTGAATTCATGAGTTGCATAAAGGTGGAAGGGGCATTGGTCAAACCGAATGACATGACTGTGTACTCGTATGACCCATAGCGAGTGGTAAAGGCTGTTTTTGGGATATCTTCAGATCTGATTTTTATTTGGTGGTAGCCCAACCTGAGATCGATCTTGGAGAAACACAGGCTCCGGCTAACTGATCGAATAGATCATCAATTCGGGGAAGAGGCTACTTATTCTTCACCGTGAGCTCATTCAACGGACGATAGTCAACTACCATCCGCAAGCTCGAATCCTTCTTCTTCACAAACATTGCGGGATAACCCCATGGCGAGGAACTAGGTCTAATGAAACCCTTATCCTCAAGCTCCTTGAGTTGCTTCTTCATCTCCAACAACTCATTCGGGGGTATCCGATACGGTCGCTTCGAAATAGAGCAGTACCGGGTGGAAGATCGATAACGAATTCCACTGTGCGGTCAAGGGGCATACCCGGCAATTCCTCAGGAAAGACGTCCAGGTACTCACATACCACTGGGACTAGCTCAATTCCCTGGTCCTGAGTGCCGCTCATGGCAAAAAGATGCCCTGACACGGATGGCGACACGAACTTCACTTCTTTGCCGGAGTTGGCGACAAGGGGGACAGACCTTTCGGCACAATCTATTTTTGCCTTGTGTTGGACCAACCAATTCATGCCCAAAATAACATCTAAACCCTTCGATCCGAGGACCACCATATTAGCTAGAGATATCTCTCCAACAATTTCTAGCTTAACACCCTCGCAGACGAGCTCAGTCCTTATTTCCGAGCCGGGTGTTGCAATAATGAGGGGATGATGCAATGCTGATGAGGGAACATGGTTATCATGTGCAAACTTGCTGGATATAAAAGAATGGGATGCGCCAGAATCAAAAGAATGGTGGCAGGAGTTGAGTTTACGGAAAGCGTACCCAACACCACCTCTGGCGCATCTTGTGCTTCTTCGGCTATGACGTGGTTTACCCTGCCACGGCCGGTGACTTGGGGCTTGTTGGGGGCTGGTCCCCTGACTTGAGGACCTCCACTAACTTGTCCTTGCTGCACCTTAGGGGCGAAGGAGAGTCCCGAGCGTGGACGGGAGCAATTGTTTGCATAATGCCCCATATTTCCACAGTTGTAGCACTTAACCTTGCTTAAATCGGGTAAGACCGCGGCTGTTCTCCGTGGGGACGAGGTTGGAAACCTTGCTGCTTAGGACGAGGCGCATAACCTTGTGGCCTTGGTGGGTACGGTCCTGCAGGACGGGGTGGTTGTGGCTGCCACGCCCTTGGTTTCTGCGAACTGCTTGCAGCAGATTTCAGCAATTCTCTCTCGCACTTTGGCTGAGGGCTAACTCCTTGGCCTCCGCTTTAATGGCTTTTATCCACGAGATGCTAAAAGTTGCGCACATCCACTGTGGCGAGCTTGGCCTGCATCTCTTCATTCAACTTGCCCATTAACTTCTCAACCTTGTCTTCATCAGTGGATACCTCACGGGGTGCATAACGCGCCAAATGGTTGAACTCATGGAGAAACTCCAGGATGGGCTTCTTGCCTTGGCGATGATCCCGGAACTCTTCTTTCTTTAGCGCCATAATACCAGAAGGGATGTGGAACTCACAGAAACCGGTTTGGAACTCGGCCCACATGACCACATGATTGGAGGCTTGCATTGCCAGGAAGTTCTCCCACCAATCAGCTGCAGCTCCTTCGAGGTTGTGAGAGGCAAAATTGACTTTGTCGGCCTCCGCACATTGGGCCAGCTGAAGCTTCCTCTCGACGGTGCGGATCCAATTGTCTGCCTCCAACGGATCATCAGCTCGGTCGAAGGTTGCTGGTTGGGTCCGCTGAAAATCAGCTAGACTACTGAGGGCTTGGCCACCTCCTGCGCCTTGATTGTGCACCAGCTGCTCGAGGATTCAGTTTTGGGTCGCTAGCAGGTCTACGATGTTGGGTTGCTGGGGAGGAGGTGGCACTTCCTCCTCGTCACGTTCACGGCGACCTCGTGCAGCTCCACGTGTTCCCGAAGCCATCCTCTTGCAACCAATCGACAACAGGATGAGACGACAACTCGAGAGACTTGGAAAGCAACACATTTCCATAATGGTTTAGTAGGGTATACATGAATATGTCACATCATTTCATATGCATTTTCATGAGAAAATGAGGTACAAAACAATTGCGAGAACGATTGACAATAATACACGAATGCATTAATACGTTCGACATAGTTCATACATGGAGCTGTGGTTTAGATCACCTTACAGCGAAATAAATGTTAACAATGCCAAAATTGCAGCCACCATTACCCAATTACATGCCTCCAAAAGATACCTTAAAACCTAAGATTTTGGTTCAGCTTACACCACCAAAAGACAAGCCACAATTCGATGCTGAAATTTGGACAGCACTACTAGGGACTATATGGAGCTCCTTCATTGCAGCGGCGGATCTCGTAAGCCTCCAAATCAGTGGGGAGAGGAACCAAGGAATAAAACAAAGGGATCCTATGTCCATACTGAGGAACCACAGAGGGAATGCGACGAACGCTACCCACCGACATTTGCAGATGCCAAAACATTGGGTTGAGCCCCAATTTTATTCTCCAAACATTCATCCTACTCTTCATCGGTCGGTGGGTTACTAGTGGTGTACCACATACATATCGAGGGGTCCTCTTCCTCTTCTTCTTTAGCGGCAGATGGTGCAGCTTCATGAGTAGGGGCTGGAGTGGCTGGCGCCGAGGTACCTCCTCGGGAGAGTCTTGGGGTGAAAAGCCGTAGGTACTCACGGGCTGTCATCCTCCTACGTGGCTTCGCTCTAGAACTCTGGGGTTGATTGGTCTCACAAGGTGGAGTTGGGATCGGCTCTCGTACCCGAACATGTGGATTCTCACCACAGGATGATTCTTCTCCATCCTCAACACGCCGTCTTCTGTGCAACTCAGAACGGAGGTGGTGGTTATCTTTTAACACTCACAGCAACTCATGGGTAGTCCAAGTATAGCCCATCATACATTATCTCTGCAGAGACAATGTGATGGGCAGTCTCCAACTTCGTCTCATCTTCTTCGTCGTCGCTTGGTGCGGGTACCATGATGTTGTCGCCTCCATTACTCATCTGGGGAATGAGGCGGAACTGGGAGAAGAAGAAGATGTCGTTGTAGCGATGATGGATGTAGAGAACTGCTTTCCTTACAGCTTCAAGCCTGGCGTTATCATCACTGGCCCTGGCTGCCTTGAAGGTTCGACACGCATCAGGGGTCTTCACGGTAACCCATCCCGTCTAATAGTGAATCCTCCCTTGGACCTTAAAGCTCCTGGCATAGAAGGCGGGGAGGTCTCCATGGGGCACATTAAGGTGTTCCAGCATCCTCCACAACAGGGTGGCCCAACTTCCCAGCTGGCTCGGGTCGGTCACAATGTTGTGCACCATCCTATGAAAATTTAAGGTTCATGAGGGTAAGGTCAGCCATAAACATAAACAATTGCAATAGGAAATGAAAATTCAGAACTAAGATCGTGGAGGGTAAGGAATAAAAGCAATCTACTTGCTGATTTTAAACATAGGGTTTAGCTTTGCAAATAGTTTTCTCGGCAATGCCAAGTCCTATCTAACGACCACCTGCAATTGGCTTCCTACGGTCAACTCGGCTCTGATACCAAGCTGTGAGGGACCCGGTATTCTAATCCGATTCAAGGGATTCACAACAAGTGAAGACGGTGACCACAACCGCTACCTGCGACGGTCTATGGCCCACCCCGCCCCATGCGACATGCATACGACGCAATGCATATGACTCACCACGGCCTGATTGGGGGATCACGATTCCAAACACATACGCCTCACGCGTATGACTCACTTTGGCAATGGACCGTACTTTCACTTTGCATTCCACATGAACCGAAGTAGAATAACAAATACCTCCATATGCACCCAATCACACTCCCCATTTCAACATACACGCATGACAGACGGGAGGTGGGGGCATATGTTGGACAGCAAGTATATCATCACACAAACCACTACGATACGATAATACTACTACCTGTCCACGTTGTGAACTATCGGTTTACATCATTCGGTGATAACCAGAAACATATCCAAATCTGAAATAGTTAAACATCAGCAGAAGAAAGTTAAATGAGTCCCACAACGGCGCATCGACCGCTGTCCCAAAAGCCAACAAAATCCCATGAATCGATAGCCAACCAAGAAAACCAAGTAACTATGCATCATCGAAGTAATCCTCAACCACTGGCTCACCTGCAATGATCTAGGAATATCCTAGGTGAGTACAAAGGTACTCGCAAGACTTATTCGTGCTTGATTAAATGTCCTACACATGGATTCACTACGACAGCAAATAAACATGGTGCATTCCAAGTTGACAAGACGTAAGTAAACCACATGGCATTGACAACATTATAGGAAGAAAGTATAACAAGTAACGTGCAACTCACGTTGCATACTAACCAAAGTACAACATGAAGGCATCAATCATGATATTCCAAATTCATTTGGGGCAGCCCACACTCCCCATTATTCATCAATTCATCACACATCATGTCCAGTCTATCTCTCGAACCATTACCGGCAATACATCCCCATGGGAATAACGAGCGCTCTCCACTCGGAGGTAGCTAATCTCCCAGTGACCGAGACTCACCATTAGATAAACCCATAGCAGAGATTCTAGTAACGTTCACGCGGTGATAAGGGAAGTAACACGATGAAGTCACCTCAGGTTGGTATAGCGACAAAACCACTTCATTCACCGGGGGTCGCTCCTATAGCTTCAATTAATACCAACTTTATTCATCGTGTACCCCCCTTCGACTCTCACATCTCACTTAAGCAATTCAAGTTGATGGGGCATCCAATTAATTTTTTAACTACAACGAGATATGACATACCACAAACCTAACATGCTAGTTTAACGAGTTACGACCACAAGCGCATATAGACAAGCATACGAATAATGATATTAAAGTGCAACAAGCTCTGCTTGCCTTGCTCACAAGGTTCCTGATCTTGAGTGGAGTCGAGAGCCTGGTGGTCTCCTTCTTCGAGCTCTATTGCAAACGATACAAAGCACTGGAAACAAACGATAAAAGAACACAATGAGGTTCGGCACATGATGAGGTATGCTAGATATGCAATTCTAAGGTGACTTATGCATGTTCAAATCCTACTGCAGCAAGAGTTTCTAAAGTTGAAGTTGTCAAAATCGAGTCGTTGCCCTAACCATGCATGCTTGATAAATTAAGCCCAGCTTCGAGTTAGGGTCGAAGGTTATTATTCATGATGGATGGGTAGGTTCTGAAAATGTTTATATCATGACAATACTCTGAGATACGATTCTATCGTGACTGGAATCATTCAAATCGGAGCTATAACCATCTAGTTACGACCTATCGAAGAACGGTGCTCGGCAGGGACAACTAATTCGTATTCAATTGGGCCTGAAATGTAATTGCAAATATTGAAATTTTGTTTCAACCAGACCTACCCTACCCTAGCCTCGGGCGCGACTGCCATGGGGGACCCACTCGGCAGCCGGTGCTGGGCTCGGCAGCCAACCGGGGCCTGCCGCGTGTTCTTCCCTCTCTCCGTCTCAGTGAGCTCGGCCGGAGGGGGGTGCTCGGGTGGTGGGGTCTCGCCGGACCTTCACCGGAGAAGGCCCGGGTGGTGGCTGGGGCACGGGTAGGCCGGGAGAAAGGGGTGGGAGCACCGGAAGCTCACCCCGAATGCGATGAGCGGGCGCGGGGAGGCTGCGGTGGTCGGGACGAGGCGCACGACGGCGAGGGGCGGCGGGGAGCTTCGGGTGACACCGGCGAGGGGCTTCCGGGCGCCGATCTACAAAACGGAGGAGGGGGAAAGGTTAGGGAGGAGTTGGGGAAGCTCGGGGATAAGAAGATGGAGCCGGAGGAGCACCGGAGTGGCGGGACAAGCTCGCTGGAGCCGTGGTCGGAGACAAGGAAGACGGTGGCATGGGGAGAAAAGGACACTGGAGAAGCTAGGGGAGTGGAGCTAGTGTTCGGACAAGGGGAGAGGAGGAGCGGCCAGTCCGAACCGGCTTTAAATAGGGTGGCGGCGTGGTCGAAACGGGGTGGCCGGGGGCAGCGCTGCCCACCGCCGCCTACCGGTGGCGAGGACGTGGCGGCGGGGTCCCGACAGGTGGGCCCGCGCGTCGGGTGAGAGGGGGAAGGCGCAAAGCGCTGGTGGCGCCTTCCCTTGGTGAAGGCGGAAAACCAGAGAGGGGAAGGCGGGTTTTGGGGCTGGCGGGGGTTTAGCGGGCCGGCTTGTGGGCTTGGCCGAATGGGCCTCGGCCCGGTTCCCTTGTCCTTTTCTATTTTCTTTTTCTATTTTCTTTTAAACCCTAGACAGCACTTAATTTATTCAAAAGAGCACCCAAACGAGCTCCAAATAAATTGAAATTTTACAGGAGGTGTATAGTTAAGTTTAGAACCTACCCTAAAATTTTGAAACTATTTGGAGTTAGTTTGACCAGAATTTGAATTCAAATTCAAATTTGACCTAAAATGGGTTTGAACTGCAATTGGGTCTTAAAATATTCCAAAAATTCTAGAAATCTAGATGTAGCTAGGATACTTATTTTCATGGCCATTTACAAACTTTGATGACTTTTCAACTACAGGAATATTGCCTAACCGGTTAACCCTAGTTCTGCCATTTTAATGATTCGAATGCGAATTGCTCCCTTTGAGCTAGCAAAACCTAACATGAGTGAATGGAAAGCGGGAGAGGGACATTTGGGGTATCATTGATCTCCTTCACCTCTATTGCTAACATTGCTATTTGATAATTCAAATAAGTTGATTGATGTTTGTAAAATTATCCACCGAGGATGAGATATGTATGTATTCTATAAAATAAAATCTTAGCACATTTAAGTTTAAACAAGGTGTGGGTGCGGGGATGATGGCATGCATGCAAGATGAATGCAAAACCCTAATCGAGAGAAGTGGGTATTACACGTGCGCACCGCCAAGAGTTCTCTTCCTCCTCGCCTCTCCCTCCACTCGTCTTCCTCTCCCACCTCTCCTCTCCCGCGACGCTGCCGACAGCTCTCTTCCGCCTCGCTTTCGAAACCTTAATGCCCTTTCTCCTTCCTCCTCCTCTCCTCTCTCTCTCCTGTGCCGCTGCCGAGAGCTTTTTTACTCCTCGCCGCCCTCCAAAACCCTAATCCCCTCTCCTCTCTCTCCTTCCTCCTCCTCTCCTCTCTCTCTCTCTCTCTTCGGCGTTGCTGCTAAGAACTGTTTTACTCCTCACCGCCCTCCAAACCCTAATCCCCTCTCCTCTCTCTCCCCTGTGCTGCCGCCCTCTCTCGCTCTATCTTTATTCTACTTGTGGGAGGCAAAGGGGGTAAAAGGCCCCTAAATAGACTGGACTAGCTCCAGTCAGCCATCTATTAGCCGACAAAGGCCTAATAGGCCAACCGTTGGCCGACTGGGCCTTGCGCGAAAAACACCTAAGGGCTTTCGGCTCGCCACAAGCCGACTGGTGCCAATGGTTCCGTGCTCTAGTTATGAAAATTATGGAAAAAATTATATTTTTAAAAATCGCAATTCATTAGTACAATCATTGTACACATAACCGATAACATAATTGAACATAGAAAATGATACACGACACACTAGCTTAAGCAGGTTCTTCCCACATTTTATGCAATAATATAGTGCTGTGTGTCACTTCTCTAAACATGTAAGTCGAAGTTTTAGTACTCTGAACACCCAAGTCAAAGCAAGCACGATAACCCAAGAATTGTATCTGTCTTGTAAAACAGCTCGCCAATCTGTATAGAACGTCTTTTAGTCTTGCAGATTATGGTATGTCCTCTTCTTTCCGTATCCTGTTTATTGTTGCCTCCTGCAGCACACGTTGCATTAGTAACTGAATGAGGGAGGGGGAGCTTAGACAAGAGGAATGCCTTTTGATCTTTACTTTCTTATGAATAAAACAGCTATATGTTCATTGGGTTAACAGCTTAAAAAGAACGTAATAGAAAGAAGACAGGATGTAGCAAGGTACCTGACCAAGAGATTGTGTGCCTGTGCATCATTCTAGTGCTACAGAAGACCTGCAGTTCTCCACAACATATAGATACGTACAGAGATTTCAGGAATTTAGAAATACCTCAAGTTGAAAAGAAAATAACTCTGTTCAGATAGATACCAAGACTATGATTCATATCTCTGCATGCTGATAAGTGTGAGATGTCAAGACTATAATTCATATACATGCGAGGTAAAAAACACAAGTTATGATTTTGTTGTATCTCAGAACCGGTGAGTGGAGATGAAATTAAGGATTACGGGATAAAGAGAAAAATTAGGACAGAGTGATGCATGTGTGGCTTATTCCTTTAGTATTACACAACATGTGTCGCCAAATCAATAAAGATACAGAATACTGATAAGGGGATACTTTTCTGAAAATAATCATGATATCATAGATCCATAATAGTGCTGACCTATTGTGATGAGGACATCAACACCATGGATACATCCGCACATACACAATCACAATTTCCTCCTGGACCACTTACTCGCGCTCGTGCACGTCAACTCAATTATCAGTTGCGTTCGTTTTTAGGATTGTGTTCTCCTTATTTATACAATGGAAATGCATGCACTTTGGTTTTGCTTAGGAACAATGGAGAAGATCACAAAGAAGGAAGGGGAATCACGCAGCTGGGACTTGGACTGCAGGACAGCACCAACTTGTGACGGTCACCACGTCTTCATATGGAGTCGGATTTGGACGTTCTAGGACTTCATGGAAAGCTTATCAAGTCTACTTTCAATCAGATCTGACCTCATATCCATATCTGATCGGAGTCGACCGCAATCATCTTTTTATGGTGCTGCGCCACCATATTTTTGGGCCTGATGAGCCATGTACCTAGTTGAGTCCATTACGAACACATCCTAGAGTTAGAGTACGACCCCAACACCCTTGTGGTCGTCCTCCCATCTATTAATAGGGTTCTACAGCCACCGAGAACAATTAGGTTTTGTTGATCGCAAGTTAGCCATAGCTACTTCGTCTTGCTGCGCGCGTGTCGGCTAGACCGCCCGTCAGCTTGTCTTCGGAACCTCACCTTCTTAAGTTTTCAGATTGAACTTCCATATTGATTTCA
Organism: Stipa capillata; assembly: GCA_019208055.1. NCBI lineage: Eukaryota > Viridiplantae > Streptophyta > Magnoliopsida > Poales > Poaceae > Stipa > Stipa capillata. The sequence goes on along the minus strand of JAGXJF010001942.1, from coordinate 41,254 downwards.
CAAATTCAGTGCTTGTTCTACTTGTTCTTGCTAGTTCTTCGATTGCTTGCAGGACGGGTGCCCTCGTGGCTGGGTTGATCGCGCTCCACAAGATCGCTAACAACCATTGGAGTCGGTGTATCGGTTGCTAAGGCGCAGCGTCCTTGGACGGTTGTAGTCGGGCCGTGAACGTCGCCTCCATCCCCAGTCGAGTTATCCATCTCCACCGAAAGATCGGGATCAACATTACATTATATTGATCCTTGAAGAAATGTTCTTTGATGACATGATCACGGCCGTGATACCCTGAGATACTACGATTCCTGATTCAACAAACCGGATAGGCATGTTTTAGGCATTATCAGTAAATCAAATCACTGAATGGCATGTACCAAGATTTACTACACCAAGAATGCAAACTACCTTGATCTTCTTGAGCAGGTCATACATTGCCATGCTAAACATGCAGTAGTCTATGATGATCAGCTTCACTTGAAAATCCTGATTAATTATCTGACGAGGGAAGCCCAACCGGGTAGGGCCAATGACTCGAGTCGGCCCAGCAAGCCTGGCAAGGCCAGCTCGGGTGCAGGCCCAACAACTTCGCAAAGGCCTATTCGGACGAAGGCCCAAGAACAGCCTGCCATGGTACAACGTCTGGGTGCCATTAAGACAGGCGTTACAACTCATCAAGGCATACGTTTCAGCCGGCATGAAGACTGGTGTTACTCGGACGGTTACCAGATATAAATGTCAGTTAATTAGGACAGTAACTGTAATTCAGCCGAATGACCGAGTCGGCTGATGCGCAGGCCTATATAAGGCCGAGCCCTCCATGCAGAAAGGGGCTAGACTCTAGACCTTACATTCTCTCATTCTTATGGTACTCCCTTTTTCACGTAAGAACATTAAATACATTCAGCAGGAGTAGGGTATTATCTCCATATTTGGAGAGCCTGAACCTGGGTAAAAGTTCTTGTGTGCACCGCCTAGATCTTCCATACACGCATCCCCGACAATCCTATAACAAATGGATATTGCCGCGAACACCCCGCGACAGTTGGCGCGCCAGGTAGGGGAGGCGTGTTTTGGAGCTACGATCCAGGCGGGATCTTCTCCAGCGACCGGCGACAAGCTCATCATCGGCAACATGTCGCCTGTCGCGCATCCTGAAGGCTCGGAGTTCATCTTCGGCGGCCTTCACTTCTTGGCCGACGCTTTCGGCCAATTACATCTCCAAGATCCGCGTCCGTGCCATACCGTGGAGAAGGAGCCTGAGCTCCGGCTCGGATCTCCTCCAGCCCCGGGCAAGGGCGAGGAATATTTCAGGTTCGTCGCCATGGTGGGCGCCGAATCTCTCCTCTCCATCCTGGGATCCGAATCCGAGGGGGACGAGAGTTCGCACAGCCATACCGCCTCCGCTGAGGTGTATGTGGTTGGGGATGGCGCCGCAGAGGATGCGGGAACGTCTGCAGCAGCGGCAGCCAGGGCAGCCCATGAGCACCTGCATACGCCCATCAACGGATAATCGGATGCCGAGAGGGCCTTGGAGGCTTCTCGGCAAGCCCTCCTTGCAGAACGAGCACGCCTCGATCAAGAGCGGGTGGCACTCGAACAGCAAGATCGACAACCGAATGACCCACACGGTTCGCGCAGCCGCGCGAACCGGCGAACTTCTTCGGCCGCCCGGAAGAGTCGGGCTACTCGGGCCCCACTTTTCGGACGGCAACAGGACGGTGTCCTTGTCTATCAAACACCGGCCCAGAACCTTTTCACGGCCACCGCGCTGGCCGACTCATTGCCACCTCCAGCAGACGGCCCCGCGGCGGAAATCCACCGCCGAGTCATCACTCTGATGAAGACGGCGGTGGAACAACAAAACGAAGCCGGGTCGGTTAGCAACCGGCTGGCTTCCCAAGAGACTCGGAGTCGGCCCTCAGGAGCTCCGAGTCGCCCCGTCACAGTCGGATCGTCTCAACCGAGTCGATCCACGAACCGGCCTGACGCTCGCCTGGAGATTAACCGGCTCCAGGCTGAGCGGCGGCGAGCCGGCTCCCTTCGAGCGAACGATGCCCGCGATGCCCGCGATGACATCGAGGGACGGCGGGCAGCCCGGGTGCGGGCTGAGCGACGCGCCGGCGAAGTCAACCAGCCGGGCAGCTCTGCCTCCACCGGTCCGCTTTGCTTCAGCAGGCGGATTCGAGGCGAGCCTTTCCCGGATCGGTTCCGAATTGCCAGTGGCATCGACAAGTATGATGGCACAGCCAAGCCGGAAACTTGGCTTGCCGACTACTTAGTCGCATGCAACATAGGAGGAGGCAACGAGCGTGTCGCCCTCCGAAGCCTACCCCTGATGCTGGAAGGGTCGGCTCGGGCATGGCTTAACAGCCTGCCCGAAGATAGCATCTATGATTGGAGGGACCTCCAAGAGGCCTTCATCAAAAACTTCGAGGGCACGTATAAGCGCCCTGGGAACGCCCAAGACCTGTGGCTCTGCGTCCAGGAAAAGGGCGAGTCGGTCCGCGATTACATCCAACGATGGACCCGACTGCGCAATTCGATTGAGGATGTCACCGAGATGCAGGCCATCCAGGCCTTTTCTCAGGGAGTGAAATACGAACTCCTCAAACACAAGTTGGCCCGGTCTAACATGGGTCGGCTCATGGAAGTCGCCAGCAAATACGCGACGGGTGAAGAAGCGATGCGGTACGAGGACAAAGGCAAAGCCAAAGCCGAGTCCTCAAGTCGGAAAGTCCCCACCGATTCAGGTCGGAAGCGGGAAGACAACCGCCCCCCGAAGCGGAAGGCAGGCGGCGGTGACGGAGTTAGCGGAGCCGACCTGGTTGCGGCCGCAGAGCGTGGCCCCCAGCGTGGCGACGCTGGCCAAAAACAGGAGCGCCCTTGGCAACAGCGCAAGGCGTCAAAGCTAACCTTCGAGGAAATCCTCGACGGGCCTTGTTCGTTCCATAGCACCGCCAAATATAAGGCGGGGCACTCGACTCGGGACTGTAGCTTCCTGCAGCGTTTGCGGGAGGAAAAACAACCCGAGCCGGAGGCCGATGGCGAAGGAGGCTCCGCTGCAGGAGGCGGCGCCGCACAGTATCCCCCTCAAAGGGGGGGTACTCATGATTTTTCAAGGGTCCGACTCCAAAAGGGGTCGGAAGCTGCGTTGTCGCGAGGTCAACGCGACGATGCCAGCAGTCCCACAATGGCTGGACTGGTCCGAGGTGCCAGTCGGCTTCAGCCGACTCGATCACCCCGACCGAATCCCCCACCCGGGCAAGCACCCTTTGGTGGTGGATCCTCAGGTCGGAGGATTCAAGCTCCGCAAGGTCCTGATGGACGGGGGCTCCAGCATAAACATCATCTTCGTCGATACCCTGAAGAGGATGCAAGTGTCGGAGACCCAACTTCGCCCCAGTAACATTTCTTTCCATGGAATAGTTCCTGGGAAGTGCGCCAGGCCTCTGGGTCAAATCTCCCTGGAAGTCGTGTTCGGTGAGCCGAACAACTTCCGGGTCGAGGCATTGGCCTTCGAGGTAGTCGGCTTTAAGAGCGCATACCATGCGATCTTTGGCCGGCCGGCCTATGCCAAATTTATGGCAAGGCCGTGTTATACCTACCTAAAGCTGAAGATGCCGGGTCCAAAAGGCGTCATCACCATCACTGGCGACTTCGAACGCTCCAACGAGTGTGATATCGCCAGTGCAGACATTGCCGAGTCACTGATCGCGGCTCAAGAGCTGGAAGATATCCAAGCTTCTGCCAACTCGGACCAGCCTCCACCAAGCAAGAAGGCGGCAACCGAGTCCACTTTCCAGTCGGCCAAGGACACAAAGCGTGTCCAGGTCCATCCCGAGGACTCATCCAAGACGGTCCAAATCGGAACCGACCTCGAGGCCAAATAGGAAGGCGCGCTCGTCGACTTCCTTCGTGAGAATTGGAACATCTTCGCATGGAAGCCCTCTGACATGCCGGGTGTTCCAAGGAAGTTCGCCGAGCACTCCCTCAACGTCGCCAAGGACGCAAAGCCGGTGAAGCAGTCTCTTCGTCGCTTCGCTGAAGACCGGCGAAAAGCAATCGGAGAAGAAGTCACCCGACTGCTTGCAGCCGGGTTCATCAAAGAAGTTTTTCACCCGGACTGGTTGGCAAACCCGGTCCTGGTTCTTAAGAAAAACAAAACTTGGCGCATGTGTGTGGACTACACGTCCTTAAATAAAGCATGCCCCAAGGACCCGTTCGCCTTTACCTCGAGTGGATCAGGTTGTTGATTCCACAGCCGGGTGCGAACGTTTATGTTTTCTGGATGCCTATTCAGGCTACCACCAGATCAAGATGAAAGAGTCGGATCAAATAAAAACTTCTTTCATCACCCCGTTTGGGGCTTTTTGTTACATCACAATGCCTTTTGGTTTAAAAATGCTGGCGCAACATATCAACGTTGTATGCAAAAGTGTTTGCACGACCAAATAGGCAGAAATGTCCAGGCTTACGTCGACGACATTGTGATAAAGACAAAGAAGACCTCAGATCTCCTGACCGACTTGGCTGAAACCTTCGCCAATCTCAGGAGGTATGACATGAGGCTTAACCCGGAGAAGTGCGTCTTCGGAGTTCCGGCTGGCAAGCTACTCGGCTTCATCGTTTCCGAGCGAGGGATCGAAGCGAAACCCGGAGAAGCTTGATGCCATCATCAAGATGGGCAAACCAAAGGACTTGAAGGCCATTCAACGCTTAACCGGGTGCCTCGCAGCCTTAAGTCGGTTCATAGCCCGACTCGGTGAGAAGGCCTTGCCTTTTTACCGACTTCTTAAGAAGTCCGACTCCTTCGAATGGACGAGTGAGGCTCAGCAAGCCTTCGAAGATCTCAAGCGTCTTCTGTCGACACCTCCGGTTCTCGCTGCACCCAAGGAGGGAGAACCCATGCTGCTTTACATCGCAGCCACCAATCAAGTGGTCAGCGTTGTCTTAGTAGTGGAGCGCGCAGAAGAAGGCCGAGTTCAGAAGGTACAGCGACCCGTCTACTACATCAGCGAAGTACTTTCCGAGTCAAAGCAACGCTACCCGCACTACCAGAAGCTAGTGTATGGCGTGTTTCTGGCGACTCGGAAGCTGGTGCATTACTTTCAAGCTCACTCGGTCACCGTGGTCAGTCACGCCCCTTTGTCTGATATCATCAACAATCGGGATGCCACGGGCCGAGTTGCTAAGTGGGCGATAGAACTCATGCCGCACGACATCAGCTACGAGCCCCGCAAGGCCATCAAGTCGCAAGCTCTGGCAGATTTCATCGTTGAGTGGACTGAGAGCCAGTCCCTCCCGACTCAGCTGCACCTTGAGCACTGGATCATGTACTTTGACGGATCGAAGATGCTTGCGGGCACGGGGGCTGGAGTCGTGTTAATTTCTCCCAAAGGCGACAAGTTGAATTACGTGTTGCAGATTCACTTCGCTGCCTCCAACAACGTCGCAGAATACGAGGCGTTACTGCACGGCTTACGCATTACAGTTTCACTCGGCATTCGCCGACTTCTTTGCCGCGGCGACTCGGATCTTGTGGTGCAACAAGTAATGAAGATTTGGGACACCAAAGATCCAACCATGGCAGCATACTGCGCAGCCGTTCGCCGGCTGGAAGAACGCTTTGACGGCCTCGAGCTTCACCATGTTCGCCGGGCAGATAACGAAGCTGCCGACTCCCTTGCTAGAATTGGTTCTGCTCGAGAAAAAGTGCCGCCGGGTGTTTTCCTCCAGCAGCTCTTCCAACCATCCGTCAAGATGGAGTCAGCTGCCGAGTCGTCTGAAGCCGGGTCGTCGCATCCAGACCCGATTCAACCGACTCAAGGAGAAGTCTTAGCGGTCATTCCTTCCTGGACCCAGCCATTCCTCGCGTACCTCTTGCATAAAGAGCTACCGGAGGATCCGACTGAGGCACGTCGCATCGTGTGCCGGGCTCGGTCATACACCATTATCAACGGTGAACTTTACAAGCGCAGCACCACTGGAATTTTCCAGCGCTGCATTTCGCCAGAAGAAGGACGAACCTTGCTCGAGGAAATCCACTCGGGACTCTGCGGTCATCATGCTTCGACCAGGTCCTTGGTCGCCAAAGCCTTCCGACACGGGTTTTTCTGGCTCAGTGCTCATACTGATGCCGACGAACTTGTCCGAACTTGTGAAGGGTGCCAGAGATATGCCCGGCAAATTCACATGCCGGCTACTGCGCTCAAGACCATTCCGATCACATGGCCTTTTGCTGTGTGGGGACTCGACATGGTGGGCCCGCTCAAACGGCTCGGGGAGGTTTCACTCATCTCCTCGTGGCCGTGGACAAGTTCACTAAGTGGATTGAAGCAAAGCCAATCATGAAGCTTGACGGACCGACTGCTGTCAACTTCATGAAAGGAGTCATCTTCCGATTCGGGATTCCGCACAACATCATCACTGACAATGGCAAGAACTTCACCGCTGAAGTATTTCGCCGCTTCTGTCGGGATCATGGAATCCGGATTGATTATGCCTCCGTGGCTCATCCCCAGTCTAATGGCCAAGTAGAGCGGTCCAATGCTCTAATTCTCCAGGGCATCAAGCCCCGGTTGCTAGTCCCATTAAGGCGGGCAGCCGGCTCTTGGGTTGACGAGCTTCCATCTGTCCTTTGGAGCTTAAGGACGACTCCGAACCGGTCGACTGGCTACACGCCGTTCTTCATGGTGTATGGAGCTGAAGCCGTTTTACCGAGTGACATCCTTCATGACTCCCCGCGAGTCGCAGCATATGTGGAGCAGGATGCCGAATTGGCACGACAAGACGACTTGGATCTCTTGGAAGAAGCGCGGGAACTCGCCCTCTCGCGCTCGGCCATCTATCAGCAGAATCTGCGCCGATATCACAGTCGGCAAGTCCGGGGCCGCGCCTTCAACAAAGGAGATCTGGTCCTCCGACTCATTCAAGACAAGGCTGGCATGCACAAGTTGTCTCCACCTTGGGAGGGGCCATTCATCGTCAACCAGGTGCTTCACAACGGCGCCATACCGACTGGAGGACCCGGCAACCGGCGCAGTCACAGAACGGACGTGGAACATTGCACAGCTGCGTCCCTTCTACACTTAAACTTTGTACTTCAAAATAGTCCATTGTTTCATTATGAATAAAAACTTGTTTCCTTCGAGCGGCACTCGGGAGCATTTTTCATTTTCCGACTACGCTACCTATGGGCATTTCCCGGGGGCTAAGTCAAATAAAATCGAGTGGCTTCCTTTCGGGCAACACCCGGAAGCCACCCACTGGGTGATCTCTCACTCGGCGCAAGTTATTTCGAGTTCCTAGCTTTGTTTCTACACGAGCGTCTAAGTAAACGTGTACGGTACCTAAGGCCCACTCTTCGTCCCCAACTACAGTCGCAACCCGGCTGTCCGGTTGGCAAGAGCAAAAGCTAAAGGGTCGGCCTGCACGCGAAAGGATCCGACTCGGCGTGAAAAAACAAATGCGGACGACTCAAGTAACTTGCGTAAACCAATAAAATGGATCAAAAAAGCATCTTCATTCATTGCAAAAGTTTTACAATTTCTTACTCGGCATACCGAGAGATATTACATTATGATTTTTTATTCCTCTGGAGTGGCTTCAACGCGCTCCTCCAGGTCGGTGAAGCTAGCAATCCGGCTGGCGGCGGCACGGACTCGGGGAAGAAGCTCCATGGGGTCGACCGACTGCCCTGCCTCGTTGATGGGGGCACCAGCGGAGATGCTGTCAACATCCGCGTCGGGTGATGGGCCAGCACCATGGCCAGTGCCATACCAGCTCCTGACGCGGGCGTGCGGCGACTCCTTCCACTCTTCAACTTCCGCCGGGCCCAGTGAGAGCTGTCGGCGAGGGCGAAGACGCTGGAACTCGGCTCCTCTCCAGGCCAGAGCTTGACACAAAGGTTTTGAGCAGCCGACTTGAAGTTGTCCACCAAGCTCTTGACTTGGAGGAGCCGGTCTTGCACTGTCACGACGCATTCGGCCATCATCTCCGGAGTCCAGAGTGCGTCGAGAGTACCGACATGGCCGGGTCAGAGAGTGCGCGGAGTCGGAGCGCCGCCTGCCGGGCTCGCTCCTCCAGTTCTGGGCAAACCTCTGAGAACAAATTATTGCTAAGGAAAATGGACAAGGAATCATACAAAAGGAAAGAAGCAAAAGACTCGGGGGCTTACCGAGTAAAGTTTCATTGGCTTTTTAAGTTCGCCAATGAGATCCCTCTCACGCCTTTCCCAGTCGGCGATGGTTGCCTCGTGTCGCTTCTGCGACTCGTCATCAGCCGGGAGAAGTCGTCGACGGAAGCTTGCAGCTTTTTGTTCGCCGACTGCGACTGTTCGTACTGTTTCACCAGCTTGTCGTAGTCCGACTTAAGCTTGGTGGCAGCGCGCATCTTGTCCTCATACTCGGCTGCTTTGGCGTCGAGTCGTTGGGCGACTGTTGCAGCCGGGATCCTCGAGTTCACCTCTTTCTTGAGTTGAGCATTTTCAGCTTCGAGGTCTGCCGACTCAGCAAAGTCAATATCACAGAAAATTTCAAGGAGAGAAAAGGTTGAAGACTCGGTCACTTACTCTTGAGGGCGGCAAGCTTCTCCTCGAGCTGCCGGGTTCTTCGCCTTCTCCTCCTCCAATGCCTTCTCCAACGATGGCATTTCTTTCCATAAGGACTGGGTTGTTTCCGCCCAGTCGGATTGCAGCCTGGTGAAGGAAAAGTTAGTACCCGAATTTATAAGTCTCAAGCCGACTCAGTCAGTCGGTTAGAGACTCGGGGGCTACACCCACTGGGTGCACAGAACGTGCTCCAGTGTTGGAAAATAAAAACAAAATTTGAAAATTGAAGACACTTACCCGACGGAGGTCTCCAAAACCTCGGTCGAGTCCGCCAAGGACTTAGCCGCGTCGGCAAAATCCCTGAGCTTGGAGCTGAGGGCGGCGACGCGGTTCGTAGCTTCCTCCGCACTGGCCAAGTCCCTCGTGCTGCAACTCGGGTAGCAGCAGCGCCGGGACAAGGTCACTTGAAGAAGCCGGCACCAGCACTTGAGATGAGGGAGTCGGAGCCGGAGGCTGGTGCGGCTCGGTCACTGAAGGTAACTCAGTGACGAGTTGTCCTTCGGCTTCACCCGCCGGCTCAGAGGAGTCGGTACCAGCTACAGCAGCCGGCTCCGTTGTCTCCTCAATGGTCGGGTTCGGTTGGCGTTGAGGATCCTCCGCCGGAGCTTCGGAGGACCCAGCACGCACAACCGGCTCCGGGGCCTCATCCTCAACCACGGCAGGCTGAGACATGGGGGAACTCGGTCGCAGCGTTGCAGCCGGAGGTGTAGCGACTCCCGCAACCGCGGCCGACTCCGACCCCGCGGCAAGGGATGGTTGGCGCTGGCACGCTGGACTCGGCTGCAGCCGGAGTCGGTGCTGGAGTCGACGCTGGTAGCCGCACTGGAGTCGGAGCCGTCGGCGTACCGGATGAAGCATCTCCTTTGTCGGAAAACTTCTTTTGGACTCTGCGGAGCAAAAGAGAAACCGACTTCAATATCTAGAAAACCTACAGCGCCTAGGGCATGAGGCAAGACTCATACCTGGTTGTGGTGGGGATAGTTCTCTTTTCGGATTGGCGGCAGGTTTGGAACCTGCGCCACTCGGCTGGGAGGCGTGGCTTGGGCAGGAGCTGAAGCCGGCGCCCCCCCCACTGGCAGCTGTGGCTTGCACAGGATCCGGAGCCTGCGTAGTGGGGCCGGTAGCGGCAACCCGGATCCGCTGGCAGCCGGTTCCGTTCGAACCGGCTCCGTCCCAGCGTCCGGGACTTGAGATCCGGATGCGCCGTCGTCGCGGCTCCGCTTGGTGAGTTCATACGACCCTCTGGACTCGGAATCCGAGTCCGAGTCATTTTGGTTACCGGCCTCGGGGGTTTCCTCTTCGACTTCGGCATTCTCCAGCGCTGCCGGAGCCGAGTCTTGCTCAGGGAGAGGCGGCATGGAGTTGAAGTTCAGATAGTTCTGCAGCATCAAAAACTCGGTGTTAGAAGAAGCAAGCAAGTTAAAAAGACCAAGAGCCTGACTCGGATTATAAGTTACTTACATCCGGGGCCGGGTTGGCACGCGAATAAAGGAAGAACCTGGGGCGACCGAGTGAGCCCTGTTCTTTCTTTCGTCAAAGTCTTCAAGATCTCCAAGAAGTTGTCATCAGAAAGTTCTTCGGACGAGACCCTTGTCGAGTCATGGTGGCCGAGTACTCCACATCGGGTGCGCCCGGGCTTGAAGGGGCTGGATGCGCCGAACCAGCCAGGTGGCGATGATGTCCGGGCCTGTGAGACCCAGCTTCTGGAGTCTCGCGATCTTCTTCGTGAGCCGGTCGACTTCAGGCATCTCCCCGTTGGACGGCTTGGTGCTCCAGCGCTTCACCCAGACAGGAGGGTCTTCAGTGTATGGGGGTAGACCATCATGGCCAGTCGGCGTACGTTCGTCGGGCAGTAGAACCACCCGTCCTGCCATTTCCGGATGGTGTCCGGAAATTACATCTTGAAGTACCCGGTGCCGGGTTTGACTTGAATGCTAACTCCCCCGCAAACTGCCAGTCGGCCGCCGGCCTTGATGGGCTGCGCCTTGACAGTGAAGATCTTCTTCCAAAGTCCCCAGTGCGGCTGAGTTCCCAAGTAGCATTCGCACAGCGTGATGAAACACGCGATGTGCAGAATGCCATTGGGGCTCAAGTGGTGAAGCTGCAGGCCGTAGAAGAATAGCAAACCGCGCAAGAAGTCGTGCGGCGGCAGCTTAAAGTCCCCGTTCCATGAATGGAACGAGCATCACCCGCTCGTGCTCATGTGGAGCAGGCTTCTTCTCCTTGTACGGCGCCCGACAGTTGCAGATAGTCCGCGGCGGCAGCATGCCCTTGCGGGCGAACTCGATCAAGAGCTCGTCGATGATGACCGAGGGGATCCAATCCCCTTTATTCCAGTCGGCGGCGGGGGCGGAAGAGCGGAGGCAACGACCTTCTTGCCCTTGCTGGCGACGCGAGACATGGTCGCCGGATGATGGGTGACGGCGGCGAGCGAGTTTCTTCTCGAGTGTGCGGTGGCGGGGCTTTGGAAGCGAGAGCTTTGGACGCGAGGAAGACGATGGCAAAAGCAGATGAGAAAGTCGACGTCTCCGCGGTCCCCTTTTATAGACAAAGGAGTCCAACCGCCGGCGGTCGCGTGCGTCCGACGTGGCGGGAAAACTACCGAGGCAACCGCCGTCCCGCGCGCGCGAACCCGCGGGGTTCGGGCGCCTTTTTCGCCACGACGCGGGGTTCCAGGCGACGTGACCGGCTAACATTACGTCAGCCCTCGTCTCGCGCGCGTCGTTTGCGTGATTCGAGTGCAGACATGATGAGCCGTCGCCTCGGACGGCGCGCGAAATCAGAGCAGCAGCGCATGTCGCAGGGCACGCTTCGCGTGTGACTCGAGGCGAAATCATGGCGCTGCGAACACTCTGCCCAACCGGCTGCGCGCATTAAATGCTGATGCGACGTCTCGGACAAAACAATGCTGTGGCACCAGTCGGCTTAAAACCGAGTCCGACTCAATCAGAGTCGGGTGTGCTCGGGTGACGACTCAACAGTCGGCATAGCCCCCTGGACACGTCACAGATCATCCGACTTCATCAAGTAATTCCGAGGCGCACAAGCGCCAAACTCGGAAGCAGATTAGCTCTGCAAAAAGGGTGCTGATGACCGACCCAACAGGGTTCCCAGGTCACTCGGCAACACCCAAGCTAAGGACGAATCCGGCATCCACAGCGGAATAACAGGATCCTTGAATCTGAGCCGAATGCCACAGCGGCGCAAAATGGCTCACGAATTCAGGGATCAGTGTCGGAGTTTGAGGACTCGGTTCCGAAGTTGAAAATCGAGGGCGTCCCCCTGCGGGCACAAGATGGTAACCGTTCATTCGGATAAGCCAGACGTTACTTCGGATTCACTCGGAATTCATGATACGCCTCCCGGAAGGCCACAAGCCGATTTCCTCAGTCGGAAAATGTGGGTATCATTGAGTTCTAATACTTAGCACATATTTAGCCTACTTTTCAGGTATTGCAGGAGTCCATCAAGGTCTCTCCACTCGCAATTCGGGCACAAACGACTAGCTAGCCACTCGGCATCCGTGTCAAGACCTCGAAGTACTCGGGGGCTACTGACGAGGGAAGCCCAACCGGGTAGGGCCAATGACTCGAGTCGGCCCAGCAAGCCTGGCAAGGCCAGCTCGGGTGCAGGCCCAACAACTTCGCAAAGGCCTATTCGGGACGAAGGCCCAAGAACAGCCTGCCATGGTACAACGTCTGGGTGCCATTAAGACAGGCGTTACAACTCATCAAGGCATACGTTTCAGCCGGCATGAAGACTGGTGTTACTCGGACGGTTACCAGATATAAATGTCAGTTAATTAGGACAGTAACTGTAATTCAGCCGAATGACCGAGTCGGCTGATGCGCAGGCCTATATAAGGCCGAGCCCTCCATGCAGAAAGGGGCTAGACTCTAGACCTTACATTCTCTCATTCTTATGGTACTCCCTTTTTCACGTAAGAACATCAAATACATTCAGCAGGAGTAGGGTATTATCTCCATATTTGGAGAGCCTGAACCTGGGTAAAAGTTCTTGTGTGCACCGCCTAGATCTTCCATACACGCATCCCCGACAATCCTATAACAAATGGATATTGCCGCGAACACCCCGCGACATTATCCATCCACACATGAGCTAGCAAGCAAATCAAAACCTAATGCATCACAAGAAACAACTCTTCAGAACAAAGGCATCCACATACTCTTCCAGGATTACCACAGCGTGATGCAGTGGTGAATCACACGGCTAGTCAATCAACCCCATTAGCACAACTAGAAGTTCCAACACGGCTTGCACAAGGAGAACTAGATCGGAAACTGAAATGGGCAAGAGAAAAATTGAAACACCTGGACAGGCGAAGAGGAGGACCGCTCCAGCGAAAAGTCACCGGGGCGCTGTGTTGTCCAGGCGTGATCGGCCGCAGCATGGCGGCGAAACCCTAAGCATCCAGATTCCAGGGCGCGGCTGTTGAAGTAAGGAGAGGCTGGATGACAAAGGAGAACCGGACAGTCCGGCGGGCGATGCGGCGGCGGCGAATCGTGTGTGTGCCTCTGTGTGTGTGTGTGTGTGTGTGTGTGTGAGAGAGAGAGAGAGAGAGAGAGAGAGACCGGTGGAAGAGATCGGTGCGGCAATGGCGCTCGCCGCACGCATGCTGGCAGGTGGCGGCGGCAATGGATCTCTGCCTGGCCGCGTGATTTTTCTTTACATATACTTGGCTGCGTGACATTTGGGGAGAACACGGATAATAAGGTGGGGATGGGGAGGTTACAACTTACTGATCAAAGTCTTTACGGGGGAAGTCGGGAGGTTGAGCCCAACGCATGTTATCACCGTTGTTGGTACATATGCGTTTTTTCTCTCCCCAGCGTGATTTTAGGTTGCAACTTCTGCTCACTAATAGACATTAAGAAATTGAAACAAGTAGTAGATTTGATGTTTATAGCAATAATCAGAATTACATCGGAGAAAAGTGATATGGGGTGACCAAAGGAAATGCTTTGTGTTTGTAGTTAATTCCTAATCTCTGATTTACATAAGAAAAGAACATGCAGTGGAATATGGGGGAAAAAATAATCTTGCATTCGAACTGGCGCAAAAAAGTCACGGTGGCAGCAGTTCCATCAAATGGTTGTTGCAATGTCACTTGAAGTATTATCCATGAATGTACAAAAATGAACTTTCTGTTGAAAACCAGACAAAACAGTCATTTAAACAGCCACTTGCAGGATGTAACACGCTTTTGAGAAAAGAAAAAGTTGAAGCACCGTGGAAAGATATTAGTTCAAAAAATTGGAGCTGCATTGTTATCAGCACGGTGGCCGACCTCTTCCACTTTGCTTATGTGGGCTTGGTGTGATATTGTGGTGATCGGTGCTTTCAGTCGCCTGCGATGAAGTGAGTCACCGGTTCGTAGGGCGACTAGGCGATGACGATGATGCGTGGGGCTAGCTTTGGTGGATCAACCTTCTCAATGTTGTGTGTAGAGTTTGTGCGGTCGTGATCATTTTGGTCGGTGGTATCCTGGGTCTAGCTTGGGAAAGTTAAAACGTGTTTGTAACTTGATTTTCGTCCGATTTAATTAATTGAGCAACCTTTCTCAGCTTAATTAACTAAATTGAGGTAATTTGCCTTCACTTCGAAAACATCAATCAAGTTGCATCTCCACCCTGTTTATAGAAACTACATTTTGCACGCATTATAGATATTGATAGTAACCACATTATGCGCTGGAAAAATGCATACCCCAAATATCTGTTCCCAAGACCTAAAATATTTATACAAACAGCATTGGGAAGCAAAATGCTTTGAACTCCAGCCAGGTGTATAGCATATCAATTGCGAAGAAAATGGTGATTTATGTTCATAGGAAAAAGAATGCTTAATTACTTCTATGCATAGTTAGATTCTGTCTGACCTTCTTCCTAACAACCTGCTTGCTGCATAAAAAATGCTTTACAGTGTCTAATAACATGGTATTTTTGGCATCACGAGCAGGTATGGATCTCAGTTTCCCGTTAGATGGGTTTGACCTTAATGATCCATTTGTGCAAAAGGATGCACACGATGGAGGATACGTAGTGGGAATTGCTGAATAATCTGGTGAAGGCCACCATGATATTGAGGATGATCAGATTAACCCAGAAGGTGTTAAGGGTGGTTTGATCCTACCACCAACACGACAACTTTGTTTCAGATAGGTGCTGGTACTGGGCAAACAATTTCATCGAATGGATCTGGCAGTGATGACGAAGTACAGTCAACAACTAGCCAACTTACCCCACATACACCATATCCCAGTATGTCCATTGATTCATTGGAGGAAGCAACGTTACATTCAAAGCACGTTGGTTTTTCCATCAAAAGCAGTACCTCTAGGAATTCTACGAAGGATCAGCCAGAAGACAAGTATTTATTTGTTTCTAACAGAAATGGTAAGAACGCGGACAAGAACCAGTAGATGTCACCTGTAAGACAAAGAAACCGAAGCATCGCTTAAAGAACTGATTGCAGGGTACGTCGAAGAGTTCAGTGGAGTGAACATTGTAGGCTATATACTAATAATATACCTACTACTTTGGCTATATTGAAAGATGGTATGCGTACTCGTTTCGTTCCTTTTTATTATCAATGAGAATTGCTTAATAAATTACAACGATTAAAATTAGATATTAATTTCATTGAAAAATATTATCAAGAATTACAAACTAAGTTAATTTATTGTGCTTCAGTTGAGGATAATGATGCTATGATGGTTCGGTTCTTTGGTGGATTGAATCGTGAAATTTAAAATATTTTGGATTATAAGGAGTACAATTCTATTACTCGATTATTCTCTCTTGCTTGCAAAGCTGAACGTGAAGTGCAGGATCGACATCCAAGAACAAGAACTAACTTTTCTGCAGGTCCAACGTCAACGAGGGCGCCTTGCACTCCCACTGCCTCATCCAAAAGACCCACTAGACCTGCTTCATCCTTCACCAAATCAAGCTCAATTGCACCCCAAACAGCCCCGCAAGCATCTAGTCCAACAACACGTGTGTAGGCCACTTCGGTGGACAGTTTGTCTTCTTCCAATGCTTCCACGGCAAGAACAAAAGATATGCCATACCATCGCTCCAAAGTGTATGATCACATTTAGCGAGATTGTCCGATAAAATGTGTGATGATCATTCATGAAGATGGTGAATACAATTCCGCTAGTGATTATGATGAAGCTACCTATACTCTTATCGCAGAACAAGAACAAAATGACCAAGATTTTGAACAAGAGATGGAGTTAATGGGTGCCGATGATGCAGATAAGTACATGAGCTTGATTTCACAGCGAGTGTTGAGTGTGCAAACGAGCCGCGCCGAGCAAAATTAACGGCATAATCTCTTCCACACAAAAGGAGTTGTGAAGGAACGTGTTATTCGTATTATTATTGATAGAGTAAGTTGCAACAACTTGGCTAGTACGGAGATTTTTCACTTAACCACAGCCGCACTCTCATCCCTACAACATTCGATGGTTCAAATATAACAGCAAACTTAAGGTAACTCGAGCAATTCGCGTACGAGAGTGAAAAATAGATAGTGGCTAAAGAATTAGAGCAACATAAGAGCGAGAACAAATCTAAACCGTCACAAGTTAATGAAATAAAATTGAAAGGTACATGTTTGCTTGGTAGTAAATCTCATATTTTTGATTTAGATGCTAGTAATTTGGTTTTTTATGCATTTATTTGCTAAGAGGCATTGCTTACACTTGAGGATTTGCCTTCCTCTTTGCCCCCTGCTGATGTTAACATTTTGCATGTCTTTCTACAAGACATACCACTGAGATTACGACCTATTCAAGGTATTGAGCATCAAATTGACTATCCCCAGTGCCTCGCTTCCCAACCGTCTGTCATGCTATATTTAGAGACAAAATAAATTTAGCGACAAGTACAAGAACTGCTCGACAAAGGCTATCTTCGTGAATCTCTTAGTCCATGTGTTGTTCCTGTTACTTTGGTACCCAAGAAAGATAGATCATGGCGTATGTGTGTTGATTGTGGAGCCATCAATAATATTACTGTTTGATATTGTTCATCCTATCTCTAGATTAGATGATATACCTGATGAATTAAATGACTCTACTATGTTCTCTAAAGTTGATTACGAAGTTGTTACCACCAAATTCATATGGAATTAGGAGATGAATGGAAAAGCACGTTTAGAACTAAATTCGGACTTTACGAGTGGTCAGTAATGCCTTTTGGTTAAAACTAATGCACCTAATACATTCATGCGATTGATGAATGAAGTTTTACATGCTTTCCATTGCGAGTATTAAATTGGCATAAGAGCTAGAAGAACGAATTTGGGATTCCACTGGCGATCTGAACAAGGCAGTAGTCCTACACAACTTGTAGATGTGAAATTGTAGCAGTAGCTAAACAACTCAATGAAACCCATCTAATCCTAGGGACTCGGTTAACTTATATAGGAGAGGGCGGAAGGAGGTACTATTCACGTTTAAGACTCTTTCTCCCTTACGACTTGAATGTTTCTAAGCATGCTGAAATTAAAAGATACATGGCCTTGACCAAAAAAAGGAATGCAACACCATTCATTAATTATGGACAAAAATGCAAAGTGGACGCTTGTATATTTCGTCCATCATGGTAGCCCCAAAGACTCGAAATAGCTTGATACCATCCTTGTAGTGCTGTCATCCTTCTCCTCACTTGATCCCTTATTCTTGAGTAATATAGTATCATCTCCTTTAGGCAGCATCATGGAGTTCATAGAAAATGATGGAGCTCCAAGAAACAAATTTACCTGATAATTAAGTTGGCGTGCTCAAGCTCGTGTCACTGGACCCTGTAATTGTGGAGATATGATTGTATCGGTGTTAGGGATGTCCTCATCAATTGGCTTACTTGTGGTGGTTTATTTCGATGATATACTGATTGATAGCAAATCTTTAGAGGATCACATTGATCATTTATGTGTTGTTTTTAATGTTTTACGTGATGCACGTTTGTTTGGTAACCTTGGAAACTACACTTTTTATACTGATCAGGTATCATTTCTTGGTTATGTTGTTACTCCCCTGGGTATTGAAGTTGACAAAGCCAAGATTTGAATTCAAACCCTAAAAATGTCATAACTTGAGTTGTATAAATCCAAAATGAATGAAACAAATTGCATTAGTTTCATAATTGAATTCCTATATTTTAGGATGCATGTCATGCATAATATCATCTTTGATTTTACTGGTATTGATCGATTGCCTTTTATTCGTCATTTTCCAGCGTCTTAGTATTCTTGTTGATAGAACGGGCAACGAAGAATGTTACGAGGGTGATCCTCACTGTGATCAAGGGTATTACTAGCAATGAAAGAATGCAAAGCTCACTAAGATTACTCAATTACTTGATGCTACCGTTATGAGTGTGATGATATGATTGATTACATGTGATATATGTTGCTAGTTGTGATGGATATAAACACTAGCATGTTCGGGCTTTATTTTTTGTACCCATGCTAGGACGTCAATAGGGAGCCTGATCAACTCCTCGTTGATAGCACTACTTGTGGTACGGGATTATTCTTAGGTCCTGACAATTCCTAAATTATCACCAAATGCAACAAAACGCACCCAAAACCTTCCAGAATAAAAGCGTGTGCCGTGTTGTCATGCACGGCCTCTCCGCCCAATCCTTCCTTATATGACCGCTCACCTTAATGCCAACAACCCTAGTGCTTGTGAGCATTTCAGTTCCTTCCCTTCTTTAATACCACAAATGGCTGAAATCTAGCCAATTTATTGAAAACCCCTCTTCTGACTCCTTATGTTTCAATGTGAGTCCATTCCTTCTTGATATTGCTTGTCCAGGGAGGATACGTGATTTCATCTTCATCTTCCCCTCTTTTTTCCAACTCACTTTACTTCCTGAGTTGGGAATCCTGGCATATTGCTATCGCCCGCTCAAACCTATGAAGCCTTTCTGATGCCTCGACCCTATCCCCGATCTCTCTCACCAAGTCATCATAAACAGATACTTCAATTACTTCTAAGTCACCATCCTCACCATCTTGTTGTTCCTTACTTGAGCAAAGGTAGCTGTTCATAATTGCTCCTCTCTGTGAAGATCCGTAATTTGCTAAAATTAAGCGTCGAGATTAGGTGTTTGTTGCACATTATTCATTCATGCATACCTAAAATTTGGAGTTTTTTGAAAAGACATTTGTTAAAATGAATGCTTAGTAAATATATACACATGCATTTGTAATACAAGATTTTGACACAAGTATATACAAAAGAGTTTGAAATTCAATTAAAGAAAGTATATACAAGTCAGATATTAAAAAGGGAATATCTACATGATACAAGTGTCCATTTCAGAAAATTACAAGGGTGAATATTACAAGTAATGATATATTACAAAGGAAATAAAAATCCTATGAAATTATTTTTCTTCTCCCAGCTTCAATCCATTTCTTCAACCTTTTCTTGAATTCCATTTCTTCAACCTGCACACAAAGAAAAGGGAACTCCAAGAAAAAATTTGTTAAAATAAAAATGTTTGCACCGTTTTAGGAGATCAGTTTTTAGATATCAGAGAACTAGTTCTGATCTCAATAATAGATTAATACTTACTTAGGATTCCACTTTTCTTTTTGAGACAACAATTCTTAAGACAACAGGCAACAGTTTTAGAGGCAACAGTTCTTAGGGGCAACAATCTTTAAGGCAACAATTCTCAAGGCATCAGGCAACCAATGGATTCCTTAAGCTAGCATTAACCTAAACTAAGCCTCCATGAGTAAGGCAACTGATTTAAAAAGATTAAAAAAGGAATTGCTTTCATATATGAATCCAGCGAATCCTATTCTCCAAAATGTTAAACATTTTGAAAACAAGTCTCTGACAACAATACATCAACAATAGGCAACATGTGACCAAATCCACATCAACACCAACATGTCCAAGAGGAATGAATCAGCCTTAAGCTGCTGTTGGCAGTGGCTTTGCCACCTCAAGCTTGAGGAAGATAAGGTTCAACTAAGAGCTGCCATGTAAGCTGCTTAGTCACCCAGCCATGAGGTGAGTCACCTAATAGGTGTCAAAAATAGGCCATTTCGAAATTCCAGCACACCAGACTTCAAGAGCCTATAAATAGAGCCTTAGGTGCCCTATTTCAATCCAACACCATCCAAGAATCTTACAACATGAGTAGTAAGGAACCAGCTAGTTGAGCAGTAAGCAAGATAGCGAGGAGAAGCAGGCAAAGCCTGAAGAAGCAGGGTTCAGAATACCTCAAGACCAAGCTTTAGCTTGCTTAAGGTAGGAAGAAGTAGATGAGACGGAAATTTTAGCAAAAGAGAAGGAGTGCTTGGATTCAATAGAAATAACTTGCGTTAGGATAAAATAAAAATACCTAGTAATCAAGTATAAGTAAACTATTCTTATCAGTTTTGAAGTCAGAAGAGAAGAAGTTAGAGGAAAAATAGGAGGTTTGAGCCAAGAATCTACATAGCATCTGTTCATACTAGTAGAATACCTAATATATATATATATAAGAATACCTATACTCTCATATTATAGCTTATTATGTAGCTATAGTACTCATCACAGAGATTTATTAAGTAGCATCTGTTCTTATCCTTTCCCACATATCAGAATCAAAGATTCATCATAATAAACCTCTCTAACAAGAAGCAAGGTAGCATCTATTCATGCATCACATATATATATATATATATATATATATATATATATATATATATATAATATGAGTAGATATGTCTTAAGAGTAAACCATCAGGAAACATAAACTAAGAATCAAGCATATATCCGTTCTTATCCTTGATATAACAGAACCAACAGACTCATTATGCACAATAACCAAATCAAATCAAGTGTAAATTTCTGTTCTTATCAGTGGTAACCACGTAGCAAAAATATTAAGCATTCAGCATAGGCATATCAGAGAAAGCCAATGAACCCTAGAGCAATACAAGATTAGCCATACAAAATCCTCAATCACCAATAGTACCACTCAGAAATAATAGTGAAGGAAGAGAAGGATGTACTCACCAATGAAATGGAGTTTTTGGTGGTAGCTGGCACCAGACCGTGCCACCGGCGGGAGGGGACCCGGCGGAGCTCCGGTGAGACCGGTGCTGCGACGCCAGGGCCTGGGCATACCGGGCAACATGGCAAGGCACTGAGGCGAGGGGGCAAGGCAACCAAGGCAACCGAGGCACCGGGAAGGCGAGGCACCAGAGGCGGCAATGGCGAGGCAGGTCATGGGGGCCGGAGCTCGGCCTTAGGCCGCACAGCTGTGGTGGCGAGCAGAGCCAAAAAGGGGGCAAGGGGCGCCGCTAGAGGCATCGGAAGAAGGCAACGGCGGAGCCGGGGTACCAAGGCGCCGAAGCACCGAGGTGGCGAGGCAACTGAGGAGGCCGAGATGACACCGGCGAGGCCGAGTGAGGAGGTGGCGGTGAGGCCTAGGTCGGAGAGCGGCGGCGACCAATGGTGAGAAGGGGGCGGGGCTGTGAGGAGAGAAAGAATGGGAGAAAGGGGCGATGGCATGTGAGGAAGGAGTGGGGGGGCCAGGACCGGTTAGGTTTACCCTAACCAGGTAACCGAACGGGCCAAAGAGGCTTTTGTGCCGGGTGGGCCGGGTAGGCCGAGCGGGTAACTGAGCAGGCCTTGGGCCAAAATAAGACCACATCGGCCCAGTCTAGTATAATAACAAAAGTTTTTCTTTTCTCTTTTTTGTTATTAGAAATCATCCATAATTTAACATATTAGCAAAAGATTTATACTTTATCAATTCAATTTTAAATAATCTAAAATCCTATTCAACTTAAATAACTCATAGGAATTCTTTAATCTAGATGATATATATACACATATCTTTTAGAAGAAAATCTAATATTCTTTCTACAATCTCTACAAATTCAGAATTCAAGACTTTCCCATTTTTAATGAATTCGAATAGTCTCGTAGATTATGGAATTCAATTATTTGATAACCACCACCACACTGGAAGTTGTTAATAGTAATTTTTATAAACTCAGAAGATAGAGCAGATAAAAGAATCAAGGAAGTTATAATAGATATCATCTATTGCATTGTCTTCGACAAGGTAGTTCATATCGTTCCATAAATTACCACCAATTTTCTTAAAAACCTTCATCAACATGAGCATTGCATATATACACAGTTGCCATTTTTGGAATTTGTCCTTATCGGACCATTATCCCTCCTTAGATCCTGAAGTTCTGCCGATTTCGTCCGAAGAGACCTCTCACTACACTTCTTATATCCATCTCAAGGCAAGTTCATTTCTTGTCCATATTTGTGAATTATTTCTATCAACATATATGCAAATTTTCTTCTTCTTATCACCTAGCTTATGATAATTAATAAATGGGTTGCATTATGATTTGTTGAATCATATATTGGTGGGCAATGGAACCCCGGTATGGAACTTGTGGTGTGGTCAGGGTTCCATTGCATATGGTATCATAATAAGGTTAATAATAAATGTCAGTTGGCATTCTCACGCCGTATAAATAGCGTTAACCGCAAGACCTATTATGGGATAGGCGAGTCAAGTAATACCTTCTTGTTGCATATCTCCCAGGAATGTATGTATCATAACGTCTAGGGAAGTGTTATGTCCCTCACCCAGGAGAGCGATAAACCCTGAATTTACGCTTGGGGAGGCGTTATGTCCCCGGAAATCTTCAGAAAAGTACACTATAATGATGAGGTGGGTAGCCGGTAATGGATCGACTACGCAAGAGGAGATATTGCCCAAGGGAAGGGTGAAAAGACTCGGAACCTTAGACCTGGCCACGCATCAATTGGAGTGTGATGGGTCTTGTACCCGGCATGAAAGCTAAGTACCACTTGTGGGTAAAGTAGTGCACCTCTGCAGAGTGTATTGAATTGTGGCATTGTCACTCCCTGTTTTAGGAATGAACTACGATCGTGGCGGGAAAGGAACCATTGGAGGTTCTAACAACCCATGAAGCCTTCTGAACATAGAATATTAAAACTTGACTTTTGTCCAGAAATGTTATTGGAAAACTGCATATTCTTGAGGACTGATGTCCTAGTAGAAATAATTATTCAAACACTCTTTGCTATTCATGAACTTGTTGAGTACCTTCTGTACTCATCCCCTACATAAACTCTCCTTTGTTAGACTCTGAACCGTTAGAGGTCAAATATGAGGAAGTCGAAGTCCTGGAAGGAAAAGTGGAGCCGAACCTGACCGGACGAATCGAAGGAGTCGACTTCTACATCGACTACGGGGAACAAGAAGGGATAGAAATAGAACTAATCGTAGTAAAAATAAAATTTTGTTCATATGGTTTTCTGCCTTTAATTTCAGTTCTATATTTCAGTTATTACTTTCAACTGAACATATCTTATTGTATTTCAGTTGAGTTGTAAACTTTTGTATATTAGAGTTTGTGATAATATAGTTGCTGGACCATCAATGCTTCTGTTGTACATTCTGATGGATGTAATATAATGATATGAGATTTCGTTGTATTATGTCAAAGACTAGCACACTACACCATGCAGTGGTGTGCAGGGCACTTCACTCTCACTCAAACCAACAGTCTTGAATTCTGAATTGGTGTAGAAGTCGACAAGTGATTCCATTCTTCGCGGTCGACAACTCAGGGGAGAGCATGATGTTGCTTGCATGATCATCGACTGCCTTCCCTATGGTGGCACATTTCATCCCCATCAAGACCATCAACTCCCCAACTCATTCGACGTTCTAAACTTCTCACCTAATCAGGAGTTGACTCCCTCTTATGCAAAAATGCATGGTATCTCTCAGTCCCCCTAGTCGAGCTATGCCCAGACTCCCAATTGGGTAAGCTTGACAGAAACGCTTCATTCTGAACTCAAGTGTCTCCTTGTTAGGAGCACTCAATTCATCCTCTCGAGAGAAGAAGTTTACCATTCACCCTTTTCTTTTCAAAACTATCTCCTTAAAATCAAATTCACTTGAAGACCATGAGGTCTTCTTGTGATTCCCTTCCTGTCTTTCCCTCTTTCCCTTTTTCCCTCATCTTTAGGAATCTCGGGATGAGATTCTTTTAAGGGGGGTAGATTTTGTAACATCCCAAAATGTCGAACCTAATATTGGAAGCTTTAGCGCATGACAAAAACTCTAGCTCTTTCATTGCATGCATGCATATAGGTTAGTTGAAAGCAATTCAAACTAAAAACCCTAACCTCTGGATCTAAGAACGACTTGAATAAAAATTTGGAAGCATCGCATGCTCGATCAGGCTCCGCAGCCATGTCCGTGTCATCGAGACGGCCAGGGTAGACTTTTCACTTGACAAATTCACCGCCGCTGCTGCGCTGCCCCGTTGTAGCACCCCCGCTCCTCCTTGCTGCCCTTGTCCTACTGCCGTTGCTCCCACCTGCCGCTGCCGCCACGAAGCTATAGCGATCAACACCGTTGCCCTAGCATGGCATTAAGACGAAGGAAGAGAAGGCAAGGGTGAGGAAGAAGAAGAGAAGACGGGGAAAGCAAGAAGATGGAGAAGATGCCGCTGCCCTAGGTCGAGACGAAGAGGATGCAAGAGAAGAAGATGAAGACGGAGGGAGAGCGTGAAGATGGTGCCGTGCACGAAGCTTGATCCGCAAGCTCAGCCCATCGTCGTCAATTTGGTCGAGCTCACGCGTCGAGGTTAATCCCTTTTTCTTTGTATGAGAAGATGCGACAGCTTGTGCCATTTCGAATAGTCGCATGTGTAGGTCTAGTTTAATGCTAAGACATTCCGGGGTTGTTTGCATGCCCTTCCTTTAGTTATATTGAGATGAACTTCAAATATAAGTTGTAGGTGCCGTCAATAGTTTCGCAACGTCTAGTCTTTCGCCTTTTTCCAATAAACCAATTAGGAGCTGCAGCCACAATACTCTTGCTGCCCAGAATTTACTTCAATCAAAATATGCAACTCAAAGTAACTAAAATGACCATGTCAAAGACGACATTGAAGTATGAATCTATTATGAAAATAATTGCCTTCTCATTATAAGAGCTCGAAGAGCCTAACCATATTACTAGTCATGTCATGTTAATGTTTAACTCATGCATGCTTTTCTAATGATTACTGTGCACCATAAACTCATTCCAATATATGACAACCTATTTCAATCCATAAGGACATAGCTTGTGCCTTTAAAATGTCATATGCATCATGAGTGTCATTGTTACTCTAATCTCCATTCTATTAAAATGGAATAACCAAATGAGCCCCGCTCTTAACTTTTAAGTGTAAAGTTGAAGTTTGTCCTTAGTCGCATATTGTGGTCATGCATGCTTACATGTCTTAGTTGCATGAGTATCCATGTAGGCATTCGTATCCATATTAAGGTTTCATCCATCCTAAGGCTTAACACAACTGAAACTAAACCAAAATGTGAACTTAGTAATAGCATGTTTAATATCATTCTTGCATCCATATCTTAGAAGTGTCCATGATTAGTTTCATATCCCAACTACAACTAAACTAGAATATAGAATAAATCGTGACATGCTTAGATTAAACCCATACTTCATCTTAATTTGCCGTGATTGCATATCATGCATCCTTACCATGAACATAGCATCTTAGAGTCGCTTTTACTTCTTCTAGTTGTGATTCGCATCCTCATGGTGTTTCGGCTCTTTTGCATATCTTCACCAAGCTCTTAGGCAAGCTCTGCTGCTTGTTGAACATTCCAATTGCTTTATTAATTGGGTGGATGTTAAAGTACTGTGTGATGAAACAGTGGCCCGATCTTTCGGTGAGATGAGAGTAGCTAACAGTTTGGTGGAGTTTGACCTTGACGATCCGACTATACCGTACACGACGGTACGCCTTAGCAATCGCTAAACCAACCTCCGATGGTTATTGATCTTGCCGTAGGCACGATCAACCTGAACAACGAAGTTTGAGTTTCTGCAAGCAACCGAAGAACCAGCAAGAACTATGATAAATTGCAATCTGAAATTGCGAGTATTAAATTGGCACAAGATAGAAGAAAGTGTATTGGGATTCTACTGGCGATCTAAACAAGGTGGTATTCCTACATGACTTGTAGATGCGATAATGTAGCAGTAGCTAAACAACTCAATGAAACCCCAAAAACTAAAGGGAGAATCCTAGGGGGTATATAAAGAGAAGATGTGATCTATTTCATAGACAGTCTCGGATTGTTTTGGTAGTTGTGGTCGGCTCGTAACGAATTTAGAGATAGGGTTAGACAGTTTGGAAAGAGCATGAGATAAACTTTCCAAAGAGTCCAAGATCACCCAAATCGGAGTCCGTACGCTCGAGATATTGACGTTTTAAGTCAGGACTATCTCAGCAATCCGAATTAGAGTCCAAATCTTGTGGGACTCTATCTCTAGCTCTCCTTGGACCAAAGGTGACGTGGGAAGACTCCTTGTACAGCACCAATTCATGTGGGGACATCTTCATTGACACATGAAATTCATTCCTTCCTCCTCCCAAGAGCTTGAACTTGAATCCTCGCTTGTTCTTGACGATCTTGACGAGCCGCCTTTTGTTCTTTATAGTGGACGTAGTTGAAGTTTGTGAGGACCCGTATTTTCTAAAACCTAAACACTAAAGATTAAGAGTTTAATTCTTTCTTTGCATTCATGCATATCTACAATTTGAGTAAATTTAGAATTTCTTGATAGATTGAATAAAATACTTAGCAAACATATATATATATATATATATATATATATATATATATATATGCAAAAGTAATACAATTCCAATATATATATGAGTATCGTAAAATAATTCAAGAAGACAAGTATATTCAAATAATTATGTCACAATTACAAATGTCCAAAAATAGAAGTTACAAATGATTAAAATATTACAAGGCATAAATGTTACAAGAGAAAAGAAAAGTTCTATCTAATGCTAATCTTCATCCTCACTCTTTCCTTTGACTTTTCTGCATCTTCAATTCTTCAGCCTGCACACAAATAAGAGAAATACTCCAAAAAGAGAATGGTTGGTAAAGATTAAAATGTTGCATTTCTTTTTGAAATGCATTTGTTTTAGGAGGCTAGTTTTGTGAATCCAGAGAACTGGTTCTGGATTCAAATAAGTTAAACTAACTTAGGAATCTAATTCCAATTAGGCAACAGACAATGATTCTTAAAGGCAACAAGCATTTTTCCTGAGGCAACACATCATGTAACACAAGGCAACAAATAGATATCTGAATACGATTAGGCAACCAAGGCAACAAGTTAAGTTCCTTAAATCAATTTCTGTTTAAACTAACCTCCATTAGGCAACTGATTTTGTTCTAAAAAGAAAATGAGGTCTGCTTTCAAGTAGTAATCCAGCATGACCTAAGCATTCAAAAATGCTAAATATCTTGATCTTAGCAACAGCCAACGTACAACAGCAATAGGTAGCATGTGACCAAATCCACTCTACCTTCAACCTACCAAAGTGGGGAATGAACCAGCCTTAAGCTGCTGGTGGCAGCAGCCTTGCCACCTCAAGCTTGAGGAAGATCAGGATCAAGTAAGAGCTGCCATGTAAACAGCTTATTCACCCAATTATGAGATGAGTCACTTAATAGGTGTCAAACTCCAGCCATTTTCAAAATTCTAGTGTACCAGCACCCCAGTGCCTATAAATAGAGCCTTATGTGCTCTATTTTCCATCCAGCACCACCCAAGAACAATACCGCATCAGTAGTAAGAAAATCAGCTATTAGAAGGATAAGCAAGATAGCAAGGAGGAGCAGGCGTAGCCTAAAGAAGTAGGGTTCAGAATACCTCAAGACCAAGCTTCAGCTTGCTTAAGGTAGGAAGAATTAGAGGAAATAGAAGTTTTAATAAAAGAGAAGTAATGCTTGCTTTGGTAGGAGATGATCTGCGTTAGGGCAGATGAAAACATTCAACAAACCAAACAAAAGTAATATGTTCTTATCAGCTTAGGGAAGTGGTTCAAGGAAAGGGAGAATAAGCTAAGCAAGGGTAGTTTCTGTTCTTAAAAAAAATATAGATGAGGAAGGAGGAAGTAGGAGTAGAGTTGAATAATTAAAAAGGGGAAAAATAATGACCAGGTTCAGCAAACAGAACCTGTGTTAGGCTAAATAAAGATTTTCCCAACAACCAAGTATGAGTAAACTGTTCTTGTCAGTTTAAAATCAGAAAACAGGAGAAGAGATAAACTAAAAATTGTATAGCATCTATTCATGCCAGTAGCATACCTAATATATATAAATAAATAAATATATATATATATATATATATATAAGTAGTCCTCACAGATTTAAACCAAATATATTTTGCTTTAGTGTTCATCACAGAGGTTAATAGTATAGGATCTGTTCTCATCCTTCACAAATCAGAATCAAAGATTCATCATGATAAATCTTTCTAACAAGAAGCAAGGTAGCATCTGTTCATGCATTACAAGATATATATTAGAAATAAACCAATCAGGAAATATGATCTAACAAAAGAATGTAGCTTTCTGTTCCTATCAGTCTTATGTAACAAAGTAAGGGAGAAACTAAGAGCAAATGTAGTGTCTGTTCTTATCAATTAATATCAACATTAGAATAAGCCCTAACAGCAAATATAGTCTCTGCTCAAACACTCAGGCTAAAGACAAGTGTAGCAATTGAACTTATAAATTAAACAAGGCAATATCCAGTACATTCGTAAACCCTAGAACATCATAGATTAACCCGCACCTTCAAGAAATTTCACCATTTTAGAGTAAAGATCTAGAGGAAGAAGAAGAAGGAGTTTAAGGAGTTACTCACCAACGGTTGGGGGGCTAGGCGTGCCGCCGACGCGGGGGGGGGGACCTGGCGGAGCACCGGCGAGGCCGGGGCTACGACGCCAAGGCCCGGCCATCCTGGGCATCACAATGGGGGCGGCGGAACCCGAGTGAGGAGGCAGCGGTAAAGCCGAGCGAGGAGCCAGCGGTGGAACCCGAGTGAGGAGGCGGCGGTGAGGCCGAGTGAGGAGGCGGCGGTGAAGCCGAGTGAGGAGGCGACGCCGAGGCCAGGGCCGAAGTGCGGCAGCCGAAGGTGAGGGGAGGCGGCGGCGATGCGCGGGGGAATGGAGGAGGCGTAAGGGAAAGTAGGGGAGACAGCGGCTTTTGGGGAGAAACCGGATAGAGAGAAAGTGGGAATGAGGGAGGCGGCAGATTGTGAGGAATGGGGGTGGCGGCCGGGACCGGATACGGTAAACCCTAACCGGGTTATCGAGCGGACCTAAGTGGGCCTTAGGCCAGATTTAAACACGGCCGGCCCAAATCTATTATTCTCTTTTCTCTTTGTGATATTAGAAATTTCACCCTCATAATTTGAATTTAACTAGAGATTTTACTTCAATTCAATTTGAAGAATCTAAAATTCTAATCTAACTTTAATAACTCATAAGATTCTTTAATGTTATGTAGATATATATCCTTACACATATCTTTTAGAAAAAAATTTAATATTCTTTCTATAGCTTCCTGCAAATTCAAAATTCGAGATTTTTGCATCACCTTTAAGACTTTGAAATTATAGATTTCAATTCTTTAATAACTGCACCACACCCGCGAAATTGTTAATAATAATCTTTTTTAATTCAGAAGATAGAGCAGATAAAAAAATCAAGGAAGTTATAATAAATATCATCTATTGCATTGTCTTCGACAAGGTAGTCCACATCGTTCAAACAATCCAAATTTTTGGTAAATCAACCCCATTGTCATGAGCATGCATATATACATATACAATCGCCATTTTTTTGGGAAATATAGTCCTTATTGGACAATTATTCCACTTCAGATCCCGAAGTTCTGCCGATTTCGTCCGAAGAGACCTCTCACTACACTTCTTATCCATCTCAAGGCAAGTTCATTTCTTGTCCATGTTTGAGAATTATTTCTACCAACGTATATGCAAAATTCCTTTTTTCTTATCACTTGGCTTGTGGTAATTAATAAATGGACTGCATTATGATTCGTTGAATCATATATTGGTGGGCAGTGGAACCCCGGTATGGAACTTGTTGAGGTGGTCAAGGTTCCATTGCATATGGTATCACCATAAGGTTAATAACAAATGTCAGTAGGCATTCTCATGCCGTATAGATAGTGTTAACCGCAAGACCTGTTATGAGACAGGCGAGTCAAGTAACACCTTCTTAGTGCATATCTCCCAGGAACGTATGTATCGTAACACCTGGGGAAGCGTTATGTCCCTCACCCAGGGGAGCGATAAACCCTGAAATTATGCTTGGGGAGGCGTTATGTCCCCGGAATTCTTCAGAAAAGTATGCTATAATGACGAGGTGGGTAGTCGGTACTGGACCGACTACGTAAGGGGAGATATTGCCTAAGGGAAGAGTGAAAGACTCGGAACCTTAGACCTGGCAACACACCAATGGGGGTGTGATGGGTCTTGTACCCGGCGTAAAGGCTAAGTAACACTTGTGGGTAAAGTAGCGCACTTCTGCAGAGTATATTGAAGTGTGGCATTGTCACTCCCTGTTCTGGGTATGAACTGCGATCGTGGCGGGAAAGGAACCATCGGAGGTTCTAACGACCCGTGAAGCCTTCTGAACATAGAAAAATTAAAACTTGACTTTTGTCCAGAAATGTTATTGGAAAAATGCATACTTTTTGAGGACTGTTGTCCTAGTAAAAATATTCATTCAAGCACCTTTTGCTATTCATGAACTTGTTGAGTACCCTCTATACTCATCCCCTACATAAACTCTCCTTTGTTAGACTCTGAACCATTAGAGGTCGAATACGAGGAAGTCGAAATTCAGGAAGGAAAAGAGGAGCCAGACCTGACTGGAGGAATCGAAGGAGTCGATTACTACGTCGACTACGGGGAGCAAGAAGAGATAGAAATAGAGCAAGAATAGGATAGTATAGAACTAATCGTAGTAAAAATAAAACCTTGTTTATATGGTTTTCTGCCTTTAAGTTTCAGCTCTATATTACAGTTGTTATTTCCAACCGAACGTATCTTATTGTATTTCACTTGAGTTGTAAACTTTCGTATTTTCTAGTTTGCAATAATATAGTTGTTGGACCATCAATGCTTCTGTTGTACATTCTGATGGATGTAATATAATGAGATGGGATTTTGTTATATTATGTCAAAGACTAGCACACTACACCATGCAGTGGTGTGCAGGGTCGCTTCAAAGTTGTTGTAGTAGAGGTGGGTGTATCCATGGGGGTCATGTCCTCATCATCCTCCCCTTCTTGAAAACAAAGCCGTCCTCGGCTTTGCATAACCTGAAAACCATCAAAGAGCAAAGAAAGCGTGTATGCAGCATATATGTATCTATCAATCATGGTTAGCTCTTCAGGGTTAGCAAATATATGAAAATCATAATTAAAATTATGATACACCTAGGTAGATTTCGGAAACATGTAGAGTGGCATAACATTCT
Source organism: Stipa capillata (assembly GCA_019208055.1). Lineage (NCBI taxonomy): Eukaryota > Viridiplantae > Streptophyta > Magnoliopsida > Poales > Poaceae > Stipa > Stipa capillata. Next base: position 10,198 of record JAGXJF010001942.1, on the reverse strand, counting down.
TATAAATCGAATCATTTGTGCAACTAAATTTGTAAATATAAGTGAAGAATTTGTCTTTATGATGAGTGGTAGCAAATGGAATCATGAACTTATTCATACTATCTTGACAATAAGTATTGCAACTAGCTTTGTAAGTATAAGGGAAGCATTCATTATAATATTGTTCAAACATGTGCCAACGACAATAATGCGAACGCACATTCAAAGAAATGAAAGGATTATCACTAGCATGCTGAATTTTTGGATGTGGAGGAACACAAAAATGTGTAGCAGCATGTAACATAAGTCTTTGAATGAAATTCTCACATTACAAAGTTGATGAGATAAACAATTGCAAATGATCACCATCAAAATGAGTAAGTTTATCAATAATTTCAGCACGGATGATGCAAAAGCTATGCACTAAAATTCCACAATCTACACTGTATTCTCCAATCACATTAATTTGATAGCACGGAGTATAGATGGAATTCCACGAAGGTAAATTTACAAGTTCAGAAACTTTCATTAGAGCATGTGACAATTGCATAGGCATGTCAAGATTAACATAGCACAATAAATTAGAGAATATGACATCAAGTTCCTTTTCAGGTGCTACTAACGTATCACATCCTATATGAGAATCATTCAATTCACAAACCTCAACTTTTGGCACTGTTAGACTCTCATAGTAACCATTCTCAACATGTGAAGCAATCAAAGCAGTAGAGTCAATATCACTATTTGAGAGGCCTAAAATAGTATGGTTATCATCTAGAGGAACATTAGAAACAACCAAATATGAAATTTCAGAATTCATTTTATCTATATCAATGCTTGGTGCACCCAAATCAGTATATAAAACATGAGTTTCATATGATGCACACATATCTATAGGTATTTCAGTTACTTGATCAAATGACAAGCTCAAATCAGCAAGTAGTGCATTGGTTCCAGAAAAATTATCATGTGATTCTTGGGAAACAATTTCCGCATGTTTAATCAATTTCTCATGAGGACTAGTAACAATTTCAGCACATGGAACACTAATTTAAGTACTAACATGTGATTCTAAAACATAAGTATCATGTTCATCATCTAGTTGTAGTGTAGATATAAGTGAAGCATTATCACACAACTCTTCCATCTCACAAGGAGCATTATGTAATTCCTTACAAACAACATTCTCAATTTGTGGTAAAGGCAAAGTAACAAGTGGTTCCACTCTAGGTTGCTCTAAAATAGCATGAGTAGTGGACAAGTAGAGTTCATCATGGGGAGCATGAGGACTAGTACCTTTAGTAGGTTGCAACATGGGAACTTGTAGCTTGTGTTTATTGGCTTCATTTATCCATCTCTTGATCAGCTGTTCAGCTTTGCAAGCAAGACAAAACAAATGATTGATAGAAAAGCAGTCCTTATGGTTCAAACTTTTCCAAAATCTATTAAGAGTAGCTTCCTCACTTTCATTAATATTACAACAAAATAAGTAATATTGTAGGTCTTGATAGTACTCATCAACGGTGTTACTACCTTGTTCTAAATGTTGCAAATTTTGAAGCTTGCTACGTATAAAAGAGGACAGTATGAATTCGTATCTCATTGCATGTTTTAAATCATCCCAAGTAGCAGATATATAATCAGGTATAATCGACAATATTCATCCCACCAAATAGAAGCAAAATCAGTGAATGTACTAATAGCAGCGCGTACTTGCTTATGCTTAGGAAAGACATGGCTGGCAAATATTTCATTGAGTTCTAATTCTCAATCGAGATAGAAATCATGCCTATTACAACCCTCAAATATTGGCATGGAGACAACATGATCATGTACCTTTTCACTTTGTGGTACCTTTCATCGAGGTAGTCGTACTTGCCATGGTGGTGATGAAGAAACACGACCCTCAGGGTATGGCACATCTCCCACTATAGATCTAGCCCAAGAATTGATTACTCCAGAACTTGTCATTGTCAGTAGAAGACAAGAAAACAAACCACAAGTATATGTTCCTATCAACTACTAGAATGTGGGGTCTGGGGTGGAAGGAATCTCAACAATTCTGTAGCAAATACCAAGCTCTTACCAGTTCTTACCGTGCTACAGTGGTTGTCGGCCTTTGGCAGTGTCAACGATGATCAAAAGATTAGTATAGTGATTACCAAGGTGACTGAACAAAATACAATACAGGAAGGTGGAGCTTGGTTGGCTTCAATATGGTAGCAAGGAATAGCAAAAATCAATTCAGCAAATACAAGTTGAATAAGTGCTCAATGTACTAGTCAATGTTGCTGATCCTAGCTCAAACCAGGTACTAGACAATCAATGCCCCAAAGATATAAGTGAAGCTCAAAGAGATGTGCTACAAAAAGGCCTAGAAGGAGAGTGAGAGTTTTGAGATTTCTTTTTTCTTTTTTTTAATTGGCCTTCTGTGTGGCTTTTTACTCTTTTTATAATTTTTTATATTTTTTTCTAATCGCAGAAACTCACTTCAACAAGCAAACAGGCAAAGAGTTAAAATCTGGTTGTCGCTACCTTGCCACAGCAGCAAAAAATAGCAAAAATTGGTGCCACGGCAGGATGTGGCATGAAATAGCAATCTGGAAGCCGTCGCGCTGCTGCCGCGGCAGCAGAAACAGGTAAAAACGTTGCCGCGGAAGGAAAATGGCAGAATGCCAAAACTTAAAATCACGATTTCTCCCAAACCGCTAGGCCAAATCGGCTGAAATTTTTATGGTAGGCTCCTCAAAATATTCTTGATTTTATAGAATGTTTTCAGAATTATTGGAGCAATTTGAATTTTTGAGTCCGAAAAGGATTTGAATTAGGACAGAATTTGACAAACAGAGTCAACCTTGATTTCCTGTCCGAATCCAGCAAGGAGTAGATGTCCTGGACTCTTCTTAAGGACGTGCGGGAGCCCTAGTGGCTGCCCAACCAAAACCCAAACAGATTAGAGATAGAACCGAGCCCCACAAGATAATTCCTTTGCTTTGTTCGACTTGAACTCCAAGTAAAAACCTTTCCTGCTTGTGCTGGACTTTCTAATACTCTGTGGAGCTGATCCAATCTACTAATTGCATGGTAAAGCAAAGCTACAAGTGACCACAATGTCGTCTCCCTTTTCTTTTCCAAGGCGTGGCAGCAAGGAAAGCGGCGGTGGCAGCAAAGATGGTGGTGGCAGCGATGGTGGTGGGCGTGCAGCAAGATGATGATGCCGATGGTAGAAATGACGGATACAGCGGCAAGATGATGGTGGCAGTGGCACGATGATGGTGGCAGTGGCAAGACGATGATGGCGACAAGATGAACTAGACATGATCTACAACTATGACCAGCAACTTGACACGACGATGCAACCACGAATTCAACAATGCAAAATTACTTAAAAGAAAGATGCAATGGCTCGAAGTGGTTTGGATAGTGAGGAGACCAATCTACTATTCTTTTGAAGGCTTTTTCTGGACAATAGGTAAAAATAGATCTAACTATGAAAACGATAAATCTCACCGATCAACTTGAGCTCTGATACCACTTGATGAAACGGTGGCTCGATCTTTCGGTGAGATGAAGGTAGCTAATGGTTTGGTGGAGTTCGACCTTGACGATCCGACTATACCGTACGCGACGGTACACCTTAGCAATCGCTAAACCAACCTCCGACGGTTATTGACCTTACCGTAGGTACGATCAACCTGAACAATGAAGTTCGAGTTCCTACAAGCAACCGAAGAACCAGCAAGAACTATGATAAATTGCAATATGAAATTACGAGTATTAAATTGGCACAAGATAGAAGAAAGTGTATTGGGATTCCACTGGCGATCTAAACAAGGCGGTAGTCCTACACGACTTGTAGATGCGATAATGTAGCAGTAGGTAAACAACTCAATGAAACCCTAAAAACTAAAGGGAGAATCCTAGGGGTATATAAAGAGAAGATGCGATTTGTTTCATAGACAGTCTCAGATTGTTTTGGTAGTTGCGGTCGGCTCATAATTAATTTGGAGATGGGGTTAGACAGGTTGTTTGGAAAGAGCATGAGATAAGCTTTCCAAAGAGTCTAAGATCACCCAAATCGAAGTCTGTATGCTCGAGATATAGACATTTTAAGTCAGGGATGTCTCAGCAATCCGAATCAGAGTCCAGATCTTGTGGGACTCTATCTCTAGCTCTCCTTGAACCAAAAGTGATGTGGGAAGACTCCTTGTACAGCACCAATTCATGTGGAGACATCTTCACTGACACATGAAATTCATTCCTTCCTCCTCCGGAGAGCTTGAACTTGAATCCTCGCTTGTTCTAGACGATCTTGACGAACCGCCTTTTGTTCTTTATAGTGGACGTAGTTGAAGTTGTGGTAGTAGATGTGGCAGTGGGTGTATCCATGGGGGTCATGTTCTCATCACTGTGTCTGTTTGTCTGATTGCTAATTAGGGTCGTTCAATTGTTTAAATCAATGTTAATTCAACTAGGACCCTAATTAAGTGAGCGAGAGACGAGGTAGCGCAGCTAGTTGGGCGGGCTATGACATTGAAGGTCACCGCGGCGTCCCAACAGGGCTCTACCTATCAGCCGTATCATGAGTGACGAGGTAGCGTGGCTAGTTGGGTGGGCGTGACATTGTTGTTAGGCTACCCCAACTGCGGCGTCCCAACAGGGCTTTACCTTAAACTGTGAGGGCTGGTCGTGAGAAGATCAAGGGTATGGCCAGGTGGATGTCGCTCGCATGGGGCCTTGCAATCCCCATGTGAGGAACCCCGGGGCACTCGGTGGGGCTGTCGAGCGACCAACGGCTCTGATGATTTGATTGATGATAACAGACCTAAACTTGGTTCGTATGGCTATTGAACTAATCACAGACTTGAACTTGGTTCGAATAGTCTGTTGATGGTGATTAGATCTGAACTAGGTTTGTATGATCTAATGAATCCTTCCTAGTTAAATGAATTTATGTGATGCTCCTGTTGATCTTGAACTCTGTGAATCTGTTAGGTTACTGCTACTGTTCTTTTCATTAGTGATATCTATTGTATTATGAATGCTTAATTGATTATAGTCATGTTAATTGCCATGCTTTCTATTTATGTCAATGCTAGGTTATGATTAATCTATTATGAAATGTCTGTGAAGTAATTTAGCATTCCACGCCTTGTTTAAGTTAATTGGAATAAGTTAGCATCGTGCGAGTACGAAAGTACTCACAGGGAATTCAATTTCTGCAGGTGAGCTTGGTGTAATCGGTTTCATGTTTACTGTTGCGTTGTTTACCTTGCCAGCTAAAAGATTCTTGGGGGTATTTCCATGTTCTTGATAATGGTCTCTCAGACCATCGGATTTACATTTTGTCTATGCTTCCGTTGTTTAACACATTTGGAATTCACGACCTTCGGGTCTTTTTATTGTAATCTATTTAATTGCCCATGTGTAAGGGACATGTTAATTATCTGGTAAATCTCTCTATAGAGCTTGTGTTATGTTTATCAAGTTGTCCCCCACGTTGCTCCGTATACAGTGCGTGATGTTTGAAGTGTACGGGGCGATGGTAGAAGAGTAGCATTGGTCCTCTATTGTGAGTCTTGTGATCATATTAGTCGAGAATGTGAACGTAGGCTAGGTAGGGTGTGGATTCGGATGACCCACCAATTGCGCTACGGCCAACTGTGTTGGGGTGTGGGCAAGGGAGTCAGGCTGCTCTAATTTATTGTGGGTAGATGGATGCTAAGTCTCTACAGGGTGTTTGAAATTTTATTTGACTTGTTAAATGATGCTCATTTCTTGTCGGCTGAACCAATAGTGAGACATACGACCAGGCGGTTAGGTAGAGTTTATATGCGGTGCTGGTTCGGTGTCAGACCCCTAACGGTGGAGACACATGAGGTAAGCATGTGTCCTCGTTAGTTGGTTTCTCCCTCTTTGACAAAACATCATTTCCTAAGTCATATATGATTTTGAGCCCCAATAGATTGTGACTTTGTATCACATAAACCATATATTAATAGAGTAACTGATGGTTAAAGCCTTGTCTTAACAATCAAAATATGCCTTATATTAAGGGACGGAGGGAGTATTTTAATTTTTGTTCATGGCCATTCTTAAGTTAATTAGGATGAGCTTACAAATCATCTTGCAAGTATGAAAGTACATATGGGATTTCAATTCCTAAAATATTGCAGGTGATCCTAGCATAGGTGAGTTCATGGTGTATAAAATATTGATCGTGACGTCTAGTTGCATAGTTTGTCTCTTTTGGCTATATGTGGGTTATCTGTAGCTTTTGGAGATGGTTGAAAGCTGCCATCTATGTGTTTTAAACTTGTTTCCACTGCTGGTCATACTTTTACTTTGGTTATGAATGATCTTCGTATTGTGTTGTTTTCAATTATATTACTGTCATGTGTATGTGATGTGTTTATGTATCCGTAATTCCTCTTTGTAGAGTTTATCTTTTGATATTCAAAAAGTTGTATGTGGCATCCTATACACCATGCGTGTGTGATTATGAAGTGCATGGGACAGCCGTAAAGAATTATGGCTGGTCTCTTATTTCATTAAGTATGACGAGTATTCGTTGAGTCACCCGCTAGCTCAACCCGGCCATAAAAACGGCAAAACCGAAACCGAAAAAACAGAATTTTGACTAATTTTCATGAACCAAAATTATTTCAATTAGCATTTTGTGAAAACTAAATTAGGTTTGGTTTACTTGGTTTTACTGGTCAGTTAACCGACTAAACTGACCAAACCAAGGCCCAATTGCAAGACACATGGCCCAACAACACAAGGGCACAAGACCCACTCTCCACGGATCAGCACACATCAACTCAACCTCGCCTCAGGCCCGCGCGTCTCAGCCATCGCCAGTTGCCCAATTTAGTCGCCACATGCCCACACACACCGAACCCTAGCCGCCAACTCCACCTAGCACCGGCAAGCGAGTCGGCGACCCTCCGGCCATCCCTCCGTCACAGCGGACTGGTGAGGTGACTCCCACGGGCCACGGTACCCTCCGACAATCTGGCCATCCATCCTTCAGGGCAAGGAAACAGTAGCAAGCAGCAGCCATGGCCCGTGGCAGTAGGGTGTGCACGAGGCGGCAGCAGCAAGCGGCAAGGCATGATGGTAGGGCACGAGTCGTGGTTGTGCAGTAGCGACAACAATGACGACAAGGCAAGCTACGGGCCAGCAGCAGCGACGGTGAACACTGGACAATCTTGCAATGTAAGATTTTCTCGTTGTTCAACTCCGGTAGACAATAAACAATTTTAGATTAGGTGAATATCAATTCTTGCCATCGGTCCTCAACTCAGTTCAAGATTAGAAATTCAGATTGTGGGGTGTAGTTTAATACCATTGTTTAGCAATACCATTGTTCAGATTGTGGCTATTTTAGCAATACCATTGTTTAGCAATACCAACGTTTAGCAATGCCATTGAGGATCTTTATATACATGTACAGAATAGTAGTGTCCTTATAATATATGTAAAGTAATGGATCTTTATATATATGATTAGTATATTAGTGTTCTTTACATATATATATATATGTAATGATGTCAGTGGATCTTTATATCCATGGATTGATGATCTTGCTCGAATTTTTTTGTAGATGTTAGAACCCGACGATAACCGAAGTGGTAGTGCAAGAGCAACTCAAGATATTGAGTTGGTTGATGCAAAAAAGGAGGAGGGGAAGGGGAAGTCAGGTGGCATCTGAGCGGCTATTTGAACAGCGTGTGTCACTGGGGCCTGGCACAGCTGTATCTGACATATCGCATGAGGCAAGGAACAGGACAACTTCATCTGGATGTCATCAACTTGAGGTCTGAGCTGAGTCTGAATGTCTTAACCGAAATATATCAAACTCTGACTCAGTAGACCTGTCCTCTGAAGGATCATGGCATGATGTATGAGCCACGATACCTCATCTTAAGCTTCTGTCTTTCTCGTCATTGCATCGATTTCATGAAAAATAATCTGGTATCGTCAAAATATTGCATTCTTTGCTCAGGTTAGACCAGCACTTGCCAGACAGGAGAATAGACGATCTGTGTTTCCTCCTTGGGTGAATGGTAACATTGAGGATCTTCATAAGATGCTTTGCAGTGATTGTAATACCCGTGAAGTATACATGATCTGCTGGAGCATTTGCTGGAAGGAGAAATTCCTTGGATAGAATTTTCTTCTCCACTTCATTTGGTACTGGCTACAATCTGAAAAGATTGGCATATTGGCTTCACAGGTTGCTCTAAACAGACTGTTGAATCTGGTGCTGTTATGGATAGGAGCGGCCTCTTGTCTTCCAGATCATGATGTCTTGATTATCTTGTTCTACCCACACGGTGGCATAGAACTCTCTGATCACTTATGGATAATATCCTTGTTGTAGATTGCTCAGGAACTCAAGACCTGCCTGCTGAATAAGAGATGGAAGAGCACGCAGCTAGAGTCTGAGAGAACTTCTGAAAGAGCATCTAGGCCCCAAGTTGGTTTTGATGGTTAATGGCAACTCAAGCTAGAATCTAACGTTTACATTGAGTGTAGGCAGGTTAGTAGGTTCCAGTGGAAGAAGGGTCATCAGCGGAAAGGATGACCACCCAAAAAAGGTACAAGGATGGTTTTCAAGACCAAGGAATGGCTGTTCTAGGCAGCTGTGCCACAGCTGTGAGAAGCCGGTGCTGTGCCAAGGAGTTGCAAGCAAGGTGATGGTGGTTTGATGCGTCAAGGGCCATGACTGCAGTGGGGTGGGCAGGTAAAGCCTAGATTGCTAGTTTCTTTGAGTCCATAGGAAAAAACCACCGTGCTATCAAGAGGGATGATGCAGTAGTAATGATGTGCTATGGAGAGTTCTAATTGCTCAATGTTCAGGCTGGTGGATAGTGGCACTATGCTGTGAGGTTAGGCGCACCGTGTGTCAACAGTTTTGCACAATGTGTGTGAAACTGACTTGTGCGTGCACTATGCAGTGCTAGCAGTAGAAAGACCTAGGGTTAGATGTCACCGGTGTGACACAGCCCAACTGTGTCACACAGGTGTCTAGCGCCCTGTGATCAGGTACATCTCGGTACCAGGGGAGAGCTTGTAAATGCTAAAGAACCTACGCTGCGATGGCTTGTCTGCTGAGTCGGAGGGCTGTCGGAGGTCCTCTCCTTATTAGGTTTCAGAGAGTGTTGTGCGCTGAGGGCATGTCATGTGCCAGGACCGGGCTGCGTATTGTTGTTATGTTAGTTAAGGGTTCACCTGTGTCAGCCTCGGGTGACACAGGTGTCGGTCTGCCCGAGCCGGCTATAGGTTGGACGTAGTGTGTAGCTGTGTCACCGGTGGTTCACTTAATCCTACGTGGCAACAGTGTAACGGTCGGGTTCCTGTGAACCCTATATATAGGGGACCAGGGAGGTCTTTGACCTCAACCAACCTTTGCCAATCCAGTGAATCATATTCAAACCGTTGCAAGCCTCTTTCCACTAAACGAAAGCCAAAGTTCCTAAGTGTCAGTTCGGAGAGTAGAGTTCTTGAGCAAAGAGCATGGTTCCTCCAAGAGTTGTTGCTGATGAATCTATTACTCTTGGAGTGTCTACTCTAGACGGCGTAAGAGTCACTGGTATCACCCAAGCTTGTGTGGGCTGAACCAGACATTTGTTGAAGGTGAATCAAAGTCTACCTGCTGCAAGCAAAAGGACTTCACAAGCTAAGGAAGAGGCCTGAACGTCAGGTACTCGAAGAACAAGCACGATCGGTGCTGTCGATCTCTTCGGAGTAGCCTCTCCAATGGAGACGTACCACTCTGTGAGAGCTGGGAACTCGGTGAAAAACACACTGTCTCCTTGAGTACTTTCCTGTATTGTCTTTAGCTTCCTGCTTGTTGCTGCTTATGAGATCTTAGACTTATTATGTTCATCTGTTATAGAGATCCTTATACCTATGTTTCATTAGCTGTGTCTCAGTTGCTATATATCTTATCTCACACCTGAGTCAGTTACCTGTTACATAGGCACATTGATTGCTCATCATTTACTAAGTCCTTAGAACACCTGTCTTAGGCACCTGTGTGATAGCTGCATGCTAATTTACAATCATCTGTTGCCTGTGTCACTCACCTGTCACACAGCTAGCTAACCCTGGTTCCTGTTTAAGGCTTAACTTGTTCAATCAAGTTAAAAGAAGTAATTTTTGTTAGCCTCCTATTCACTCCCTCTAGTCGGCACCTTCGGTCCTTTCA